>LD351152.1:0-27212 GCA_001465055.1 Ptychodera flava
AATTTAATCCAATTTTGAAATGAGATATGGACATGGAATTTTTACAGCCTATTAACAAAGTTACATATAAGATTTGTGCGGCACAATTTTCCTGTATTTGAAGTACTTTTTGAAAAATCACATTTTGAAATTTGAAAGAATTTTTAATAATTTTTTGATATTGATATATAAACCCATGTAAAATCATAAAAACAAATTTTATTTACAAATCCTGCCGTACAAATCTTACAATAAATAGTGTCAACATATTTATAACTAATTTGGTAATATTAATACTATCCAATTATTATTAAATTCAAATATATAAAAAATATTAAAAATTAAATTTTAATATTTACTGGTGTCATATTTCAAAATTATGGCTGCAAATATACAATTTTTATATTTTTTGGAGAAAATATTAACTAAGGGAGTTATCCTGAAAATTTGAACTAAATATCTTGATTCTAACACTTGAAACTTGACATTAACTCTGAGAAAAGAATTGGTGCAAAAATAGCCTTTCCAACCACCTTAAGCTCAGATGAGAACAAGCTTCCAAAACGGCAGTCTCAGTTGCTTAGAGGACTGTGTTGGGCAAAACAGGACCAGTCGTAGGACTGACCTCTTTACCTTGAACACAGGTTGTTTGCAGGTTAGCAAGAGATAAAATTCCTTACTTTTGTAACTTCTTTGAAATCAGGATTAAAGTTAACATATTTCATTTTTTAACTAATGTCAATTGCTTTTAAATTTCTTGACAGTAGCAATACGTTGACATGACAGCTGAATAGTGTCCATCTTGAAATTAGTTGTGGCTTTTCATTTGCTCTCGTGAAATGCTGTCAATAATCAAGCTAAGTCACATTCTCATATCATTATCTCAAAATGTTGGCACTGAAGGAAATATGATTTGTTGAGACTCAAATCTACCTGAGACCATAGTAAAGAGAAACAGAAAAGTAAGTCTGCCTGGTTATTGCAAGATGCTTGAAACTTATTAAGTAAGAGACAGAATGATATCCCCTATTATTGTGCGGCCGTTACTTATATACGTGATGACTAATTAGATTGCTTTACTCTGAATGTAATTTAAACATGGCTGATTAATCGCATTGTAAATAGATATATCTTTATGACTTTCATGTGTATTCGTCTTTGTACTTAATGGGTTAATTTTATAGTTGTTATTGTTCAATTTCAATGCATGTGCTTTAATTAAGTCATGAGGATAAGTAACTCTATCTTGCGCATACGATGAGGAATTTTCTCGAAGTGGAAAAAACGACGGATATTTTCTTCAATTGCACAAAGGGACATAGCTCACGAAAACTCACAGAAGAAGATATGTAATTATCATATAATAAACATAATAAGCATTGTACATCTTTTCTGTTGATGAAAATTACAAAAGCAGCAGATACCATTTTTTAAATTAAATGATCTATTTCTGGTTTATTTATAAGAAATTACAATTAGATTGTTTACGAAAATATTATGAAAAAGAAATATTGAAAATAGAAATAAATGACTTTTCCACCTTCTATGTTTGAAAAAGACATAAATAAAGTAACATACTGACACAATATTTGTTCTTGCTACATATATCTGAATACTTATTTTGTTTGAAAAAAATAAGTGCTGCCATCATAATATCGTAGATGAAAATAACAAAGTCACCGGGGCCATTTTCATTCTGATAGATTTGCCATTGTAGAAATATGTTCTCAAGTGTGAGGGCGACAATTACGAGTCTAACAGATCTTGTCGTGAACTAGCAATTAATTTATTTAAAGGCAACTATAGGCCAAATATGTGACTGAACCGTAAAAAAGGGGAAGAATATCATTTTTCATTCCCGCCTATGCACTCGAAAACAGGGATAAAAGGTTGCCTGGCAGGTCAAATTCATATTTAACACGATTTGAACTAAATTGGATAAATAAGATGAGAGTAATTATTAGCAAAGTGTCATGACATCGAATTGTTTACATAGAAAAGTGTAAAAATAGAAGTATTGTTTTCATCGAACAAAACAATGAAATACACAATTATTATTGTATATGCCTTAAAAGAGATCCATTTTCCTGAAAAAAAGTTTTCTATAAATGTTATAAGGAAACGACAAAAATTAAGAGAGTATCTCTAATCGACGACTTTATGTCTAGGCACTTTTGAAATGTCCCTTACTTTTTCGTGAATTAGGGGCTTTATAAACAATTACTGAAGTCAAGGCACGTTTGAAATAACTCTAACTGATCGAAGAGGTTTATTTAGGTTGTGGCAAAGTAAAAAAGTGAGATTGTTACTAATAACAAATATACTGCAGACAAATTCACTCATTTTTTCCTGTGTTTTGAACAATATTGCATTAGGTACTGTCATGCGATGATTCTTACTCATAACATTTTCTCATCATCACAAAGTTCGGATACAATTTTAAAGATGGTAGAATTACTAAACAAATTTCTCAAACGCTTGAAAAATTGTGGTAATCCAATTATCCCAACTTAGCTCCAATCATGTTAATTAATACTCGAAAATTGTAATTACCCGTGACTTCTGATCAGACATGATTACTCAAGCATCATATTCATTAAAAAGCAAACGACCAATGGAATAATTACTGAGACGAAAGTGACATCTGCAGGTAAACAATTAGCTGACTTTTTTACGTCTCCGGTAGCAACACAAAGTGAAATTTTGTTGAGGCCGAGTTAGTCAGTCAAAGCGAGCAATGGCACGAACAAGACACCACAGCTTTTGGAAGGCTCTGTTCAGGTTGATATGTGTCGGAATCATTTTAAAGAATATTTTGTGTAACGAAACAGGTAAGTGGTGGATAATGCTGACGCACGAGTGGCGATAAAATGTACAGAAGTAGAATAAGCAAAGGCGATTCGATTTACATCAAAATATCGCAACAGTTTCTTTTACATTACTGTATTGTTACTTTGGTGAAAAAACACTGTTTCGCCTGTGATTATACAAAACATCAATGATTCCATATACTGTGGGCAATACGATTTAGCGCTGACAATACTAAAACCTTGCAAGGCCATATTCAGCGGCAGGTATCCAATAATAATGGTAAATTCATACGCTTTTTGATATTTTTCTTTCTAGTAGCAACACGTCTTGTTTCTGACACTTTGCAGATTATAATAGATCCATCAACATTATTTGTTCACAAGATATATCTTTAGCGGAATTTTAATTCCTACGTCTCGGAACGAAGCGTAAATTCATATTTAATGGACGAGGTCATAATATTAATGACAACTGCGATTCAAGCAGTACAATGCTTCCTTTTTACATTATGCAAAACTAATTTTCTACATTTATTCTGACCGTGACTCGGAGGTTGATTTCATAGGATATAAAGCCACATGAAAGATATTTAGATGTACTGTTACATTTGTTCCATTTTGGCAGAGATATTCGATACTTACTTTGAAATTGTATCTTAGCTACCGAAAAATGATCTTCAACACGATGATTTTTAAGTTATCCTATCACCGCAAAGGTCCTTATTTTACTCAGTTCAACATTCTTGATGTTTTTAAACTCAATAAATTCCAGCTCTGTAATTTAATCTCCGGCTTGATTCACCAGTATTCACAACATTCGATATCGGACGGAGTACATCAGTGCCAGGGTTCATGACTTTCACACAAATATGGCCAATATCAGAACTCACATCCATGCCATGGTATGTGCATTGCTGTCCAGGTTGTCATTCGTCTTTTTATTGCAATACTTTGAAACAACATTTCTATTAGTGTTAAATCCGTTAATTTTTTCTATTATTTTAGACACACTCTCAGACTGCATCTTCTGATCACCAGTAGTAAGACTTTTATTTTAGTATTTATTTAATCATCTACGTGTGTAAGTTTCGTGATTTTCTTTGATTTAGTTATCATCCCCTTGCAAAAGCACGCTTTTTTTCCTATCTCAATGTTAAATATATTGCGCTACTACATTCTGTTGTTACTTGTTAACTCCAATGGCGAACAATAGATGATAAGATTCAAGGCACTTATTTCTGATTTGCTGAACAAAAACGAAAGGTTTTGTGCTACTCAGCTTTTATTCTTGGTCGCTTTTACTGTTCATATGTAACAATGAGTGTTTGTAGGAGCTGGATCTTATGAATTCAAAAATGCAAAAACAAATGATAAACTACCATACTGAATTATTTTGGCAAAAGACCTACTATGACAAACATTATTGATATTTTTGGCCCTGGGCTCTATTCATTTACGTATGCTAAATGGAGCTCAATATATTCTAAATATATATGCCAATCAACTCTGTTCTTACTGAAGCCCAAAGGAATAGCTATTTCCTGTCATTTAGCAAAATTTGGAACATGGATCTTCTTTCCTTACTGTTCGGCATTTACTCGAACATAGGATCATGCCTTTGAAGTTTGTGTTTAGTTGAAAACACTACAAATGTCCCTTATCGGTCAGTTTTGTAAATAGCCCGTTGAACTACTTATAATGGTCACTTAGGTTGTCTTGCGCTTTGGTTTCAGGTCATGGAGTCGAGTTCCACGTGACAACCACTTCACACAGATGTAGTAACTCTGTTGATAACACCAACTCTTGGCAAAGCAGTGGTTGCAAGGTTCGTATTTCTCATTCTGGCGTTGTGCACTTCGACATGTTAGTTTGTTCCAATTTAAAGGTTCCAATACAAGGTGATAATACCTATTCGTTTCCTTACATAAGACCAAGCAGACAAAAGCAAGTAGCTTCATATACCTAATTCACCAATGTGCATGAGAAAGCGTGCAACCGTCTGTTTAAAATCATTATTCAAACTTACTTTACCGAATTTTATCCAAAATATGTTGGAAAAAAACTACGTATTGCTATTCACAGAGCAATCAGGTATCTGTTATATCGTTATAGAAGCAGGTTTCATCAACTTTCGCACAGTACTCTCAGAGATAAATCACTAATTACAAAACTTTATTTAATATGTAAATAAGCTGATTACTAACTTGACACTGCTAAATGCTTCATGGGACAATTATATCTCTATCAGATCAACATATGTAGCACGTTTAATAAAATTTAATGTTGTAATTTTGGAGTAATATCACTAATTACTAAGTTCATTAAATATGCAAATGAACCCTTAGTTAACTTGACACCGCACAATTTTTCATAGCACAATTAACTGTTTATCAGATCAGCAGGTTTTACCAAATTTGGTGAAGTAATTTTAGAGTTATATACCTAATTACAAAGTTCATTACAGTGGTTTGCTTTGAAGCATTGGCATTACGCGAAGTAGACATAATTGTCTAACTTGAGGTGTTGCCAACACTGTCAGGTGTAATTATCAGCTGAGCAGTAATTCAAGTCGATCACAGTGAAATCAACTCTGCCAAAGTTGAAACATTGTCTTGCAGCAGGTCAGATGTAGTCAAAACAACTATACCTAAAAGCAAGTAATAAGACTTCGACAGTGCTTGGACATATGTGGTGGTGTTGTTTAGACTACGTCTGACCTCCTGCTAGACAATGTTTCAACTTTTGCAGAGTTGATTTTTTATGATCGACTCATGTTACCGCTGAGCTGTTAATTGCAACCGACAGTGTTGACAACATCTCGATTTAGACAATATGTCTAGTTCGTCTAATTCCAATGCTTCAAAGCAATTCACTGTAAATATGTAAATAACCCTTTAATTAACTTCACACTACTTAATGCTTTACAACAGGTTCATATATCTGTCGGAGCAGTATCTGAAGAAGATTTCATTGAATTTTGTGCATTTATTTCGGAGTTATATGACTAATTACAAAACTTTATAAAATATGCGAACGAAGTATTTATTAACTTGACACTGTCCATCGCTTTTAAGTACAATTAGATGTATATCAGATCAACATTTATTGTATGTATCATCAAATTTGGTGCAGCAATTTAAGACTTATGTCATTAATATCACAAGTTCATTAAATATGCAAATGATCAGATACTTGACTTGACACTCACAGCATCAACATATTATTCTGAGATTGTTATTTGTGAAAAGTTTCATGAAATTGTGTGCAGTATTTTTTGATATATGTCGGCACTGTCATTACTGTCTCCATAGGAAACCATTATATGAAAAAATAATATGTCATAACTTCATTAATATGCAAGCCACACAAGCTAAAATCTAGTCAGTTCTTGAAAGTAGCATATGGTACCGGTCTACCAAATCTGACTTGAATCTGTTAAAACGTTTTTGAGTTATCGTGTAAACGGACACACACGTTTTTGTCGGAGATAGCATGTGTTTCAAAATGTGTTCCCTGTACGACCTTTTGACCCCCTTCTTTGCATATGTCACTAAATTGCCCATCATGATTATAAAAATTTATCATACGCTAAAAGCGATGCTATGAGAATTCAAAACCTCCAGCCAAGTGTATGCAAATGGCTGCGTCATCAGTAATCCCCCAATTGAGCGCGCACGGTCCCGTAACTTCCCGATTAAATATGTTAATTATATGATAGTATAAGTATTAACGATTCTTAATTTAAGGGAGAAGAAAAAGAAAGCAGTCCATTTGACTGACTTTGTGCATTAAACGAAGGGTTTAAGTATTTTGCAAAGAAAAAGGGAGTATTTAATCTCTATCATGTCTCTGCCTTTGATCAACTTATTTGATTTAATAATTAGGTCACTTCTGAAACGAAAACAATGTTTTTGCAACTTTAAGTTTTGCTATTTTTCCTACCAAACACATTTTCAAAGAGATGACGAGAATTGAAATCAAGAAAACGTTTGATAAGTGTATGTAAGGACAAGGAGGGTTTCATCACTCTTGCAATTGATCAGCGTAATTCCACCCTATGAATAATTGCGTCAAAGAACTGTGTTCCACACTGAACGTTCAAGACAAAATACCTAGATTAAAGGCATGGTCACACTCTCCCATAGCATTGTATGATAACTAGCCCATAGAAAAGCTACAGATAAACGTTAAGACCGGAATAAATAAATTATTCCTCGGAATAGGTGCTTCTACTATATCAAATTTAGTATTTCGATTGAAATTGAGGCAACTAAGTATTTCTCATTTAAATTATTTTAGTGCTGTCTGATGGCGCTCTTTTGTCTCTCGCCTTTCTCGCCCATTGAACTTGGATGAGGCTTCTGTAACGGAGCAATGTAGAATTGGCATGAACGTCTCTGTCAACGCATACTTTATATGTAATGCCGCTATCGTTGTGGACAATTTTAAAATCCACACTATGAGTCTTCGTTAACAATGAAACTAGTGCGAAAATTTGCTGGATTGTAAAAAACTGAAAAATCACCTACCGCATTATCGCTAAAAGATTGAAGGTAAAACAATCTACTTCTCCCCGGCTTTATTAAATGGGTTTGAAAAAATGTGTAAACCTCTTGTCACTGAAATATAGGACAATAATACAGATATTTCTTCTAGCAAAATGTTTGGGTGGCCAGAATGATATCGCATTTATTAAAAAATATTCAATTTTATCATACAGTCAAAGCGATGCTAAGAGAATTCTAAACCTCCACCTCCATATATTTTTGTGTAAGGTCCTAATTATCATTCGTCAACACAAGTGAAATGTTTATCTGTGAAAAAACCATTGATAAATAAGTTTTGTGCGATTTATAACACATTTGTAGTACTAAAGCATTTGTTGTACGATTGTACTACATTCAACCATTTTTGGTGATGGAAAATTATATGATTTATAATACAGGAAATATTATCTTCAAGTGCCTTATTCATTAATCAGGGAAAGATACTAGATAATTGTTTGAACCGTCGATATATCTATCCTTCGACTTACTAAGCACACTGGAATCTCTATTGTATTATGTATTTTTGCTGTTTTCCTAATACGTAAAATAGGAAGATTGGAAAATAGCATAGACAGTGAAAACTGTAGAATTAACCTTAAAATTCGGTGAAAAAATTTAGCGGTCTGTTTCAAAAAGATAAATATAACCAACTCCAGAAAATATGAATATTGATTTTCATCAACTAACCATTCGGATATTCCATTACTTTACATGCTCAAAAATGACCCTATACGAGGTAGAAACCGTAAAAGTCTCTGAAGATGTAAATATGAATGTCTTTTTCAACGGCAAGTACTATTCCGAATTAGGGCTTTTAATTTATTACACTGCTTTTATATTATTGCACGACTTTTAAAAGAATAATTCAACTCGAGAAATTGTTTTAAATTCAACGTATCTTCAAAATGGATATTCTTTATATGACCATAAGGATTTCATTGCAAGACGACTTTGTCAAAATGTATTTCAACTTATCATGTGCTGACCTACTTTTACATTCCATATCATTAAAACATCTGTATTCTGACACCGTATGTTGTGGGTTCGAACCCGATTGAAAACTAGCCGTATTGTGATAAGATAAAAAAGGAAATAGAAATATTCCATTTCACAATGCCCTTTGGACAAAACCATACAAATCATATTATCTCTTGTCTTACCCTATAATCTGTAGAAGAAATTATTATAAATGAATAGAGTACTTGTTTCTAAAACAGCATGATGCCGATTAGGTCTCACAGCAAGAAAAATCACTGACAAGTTGCTTCAACCCCTTCTTATGTTGTGATTAAGCAATAAAGCACACCCAGCGATGGTATACCACGACATTTTGACCAGTTCACGACATATATACACGAGCGATAGCGAGTGCATATATGAAGTGAACTGGTCAACATCGAGTGGTATACCGTTGCTAGGTGTGATTTATTGCTATTATTTCATAACAGTATATTGAAATTCTGGCGTGGAACGTCAAAAACAGACTTTAACTCAAGCTGTGGTCTTGCCCGTAGGCCGGCCGCTGTATATCGCCAATATATCACGGTTCTTTTCGCGTCTCGACCAATCAGATCGCTTTATTTTCTGGTAAAATATAATAATGGATATACCACATTGTAGAACATGTGTTTTGACATTTTCGATGTGCAATTTCGATTATTTTAACTGAAATAATTCGCAAGCCATTAATCATTTATCTTGAATAAAATATAAGGGAGATGCATGATATCCTACTTTTCGTATATGTCAAGACAATGGAACCAACTTCAAAGGTATACTGTAATCTGTTCCAATTTTGCAACAGTTACCAGCGAAAGATAACATTTAACTAATAACAGACTTTAGGCGGGCGGCCGCTTTTTAAAAATAGCGCCCTAACATGGGCATTTTGAATACCAAAGAACGCCCTTTGACCATACACGGGCATATTTAGATTACAGGTGACTGTATACCTTTAAATTTAATTAGTCAAGTTATTCTTTTAGCGTGACCAATCACTTACAGCTGATGTGAAATGTAAAATATTTTGAGAAAACTTCGCAGAGTAAGTCTAACATCGTACCTACTGCGTTTATTCCTTCTTCACTTTACAAAAGTAATACTCAATAAGGTTAACTCATCATCGGTTATCAAATATGGTTTGACCCCGTCGTTTTGACCCGACGCTCGCGCGTGCGCGTTCGTTTTTTCGGAGCTCACACTTCATTACAATACGATGCTCCCAAAATGATAGGAACAATTTGGTGATGAGTGAGATTTTCATGACGTTTATCATTAGGTTGCGCATCTTGCTCGAGGCAGCTCAGCCATCTTTCCTTCAGTATCGATGGGCAAAATTCCGGTGCAGCTATCGCCACCTCTTCATGAAGTTTTTCGCGTGCTGTGATGATAAATACCAAGCCTGTTAAGAATCCGCGCACACTCTTTTTGGTTACGGCAGTACTGCCAGAATTTTTGTTCGTAATAAAATTCTCACATTACAATTGATGTGCATAAATTTAATGTGTAATCTGAAACAAGCCTTTTATCTCCCTAATGACCTGCAGCTGCTAATAGTGCCTTAATTCAATTTGGCATTAATCAGTGGGTGGCTGCTTTTAGTCAATCAGAAAAAAGAGTGATTGGCAGACTATGGTAAACATCAGGTGATATCAAAATTGTATCAGAAATTTAAGGAATGTCCTCATCCAGCGCACCATTTAGGACCTGTCGTTAGAAATAATACCTTTCATTTAAGAAATACGAGAAGTGGTACTTTCACACTATCCTGCGTTATGTGGACCATGGGGAAGAAATGATAAAAATCAAGAAACATGTCACAACAAAATGTAACAACATCATTAAAATACTGTATTACAATCTGGCGTCAGATCCGATCACACTAAAGGACCTGCGCGTCATTGATCAAACATATGCAAGAACAGGTTATGAGTTGACCTCATTGCATATTACATTTGCAGAGTGTAGGAGGGTTAAACGTAATGTACAAGATAATATAGTTTTTTTAGAATTATCAACAACAAATTTCAGATGTTACGTCACTCGGTCGCGATTGGTCACACAAAACAACAACTTGACGTATTGAATTTAAAGCTCGATTCCGTCGCCTTAAAATCGACGAAAGGTAGATTATCTTGCCTTTCCCAATTTTTTTTTCCAGTTAAACTATTGAGAGCTTGTGTATCATTACGCTTGAAATTATCGAAATTACAAATCGAAAATGTCAAAACAGATGTGTTAGAATACGATATATCAAGTATCACAGCATGAGAAGGGATGGACACAATTTGTCAAGGATTATGAACAGGAAAATTTTGGCGCAAAGTGTGTCAGAGAAAACACCTAAATAAAATACATGGTCTAGGGTTTCGGCATCTCCTAAAGCGCAAATCCTATGCGGCAAATGATAGATTTGAGAAACGTTGTGACATGATTAACTTACTACTAATTATAACTAATAATTGAAAACTGTATGTTGCAACTTTCTGACAAGCACTGTAACGCTTCATTGCTGTTACTAATAAAACACCCTTCAATGAAAAATGTCCCTGGTCGTAACATGGCCCTCAAAACTTTGAAGTTGAGTGGGTTTCTTATAGTTAAAGGAGAGTTATGTGTGTGTCACTTCTGCCCGAGCGGTTCTGTCTGTTGCTTCTCCGCTTGATGACTGGATACCGTATGTTGTGGGGTCGAACCACGGATGAAGAAATCGTATTTTCAAAGGTAACAACTATCTTGTCAAACAGGGGACTACTTTCATTTACTTATAAGTCATTTTGATTTTATAACAATCATGGAACCCTCTCTAAGTATTACTAGAGAGAGTGTTTTGAGTAGGTGTAAAACAGAATCGAAAAGTTTAGGAGATGTTTGAGGGTGGACAATGCACCGTTAATGAGAAAGTCACACATGATCAAAGAAAAAGCTAGTGAAGTACAATTCGATTAGTCTGATTATGATGGGACAGTATATAAAGTATATTAAATAATTATATAGGATTGGTGAAAATTTAAATAAAGAAAAAAACCGAAACTTTAAAAAAGAAATCGAAGTGTTGCGAGCGGAGAGAACACAGGAAATGGCGGCACAATGTGGAGTCGACAGAAATCAGCTTAAATTGTCGTTGCCCCGACAAACTTGATCTAGAGATGTTATTAAAAGCCAGATGTTGATGTTACTAAATATATCAAATTATTTCCTTCACTAGCTAAAGATGAGGTAGAACTATTTTTCAACATGTTAGAAAATAGTCAGTCGTCTCGAGTGGCCGGTTCATTTAATTTGAACTGAACTTTTTTATTACGAAGTGTATTAAATGTTAAAGCCCATTATCTATATTCTTCCATTTTTATGTTGTATCATAGTATCTATTGAGCGATCACTGTGACAGTAATTATCAAAAGCACCACTTTGTCAGTTTATGATTTCGGTAATAAGCCTTTAGAAAGGTATTTTGTAATGTAATCGACAATCTGGGGAGAAGTTCATCAACAGAAAGTAGTGTTAGAAAGATGAGAGAAAGAAGTATCTTTTGATAAACACTGAGATAGGAAACTTTTGACAATGAAGGAAAACTTAGTCTAATAGAAAAAATAAAAAATAGTATTCCCTATGATATTGCAATTTATTTGAACAAATATCAGGTACTTTATTTGAAACAGGCAGCCGTAATGGTTGATAGTTATGAGTTCGAGTTGAAAGGGAGAATTTACCTAAAACCATGTGCTGATGCATTTGCAGCGATAAGAAAAACTGTTTTGTCTGTTGAAAGAAATTGTACCATTTAATTTGTACGTTAATACAGCATTTCTTTTGTGAAGTTTTTTTCTTCTTCTTCTTGCCAAAAGATGTTATGTTGGACAGGTTTCCTTTCGGTGAGCAGACAGACAGACATATTTTTAGCCCTTGTTGTTTTGCATACTTCTTCATTGGCATGACCAGTAGTGTATATGAATTGTTGTTTTCCTGTTCTACACAAACTCATACGATGCGCTCGCTGCTGGGAGTACTGCGCCTGTACTTCGCACTCATCTCTCGTATCCATAGTACGCAAGGTGTGTCAGAACAACAGTTGGGAACATTTTATTCAACATTTGCGGCCACTGGGAGTAAGGAATCGACGATGTGGAAAAATCGATCCCACCCTCTAAGACATTGTCCAACACTTCATAATCGCGCATATACGACAAAGGTATTTTATTACACGTGCTCCGATCGGATAATAAATGGCCTTTCGCTCCGTGTAAATATATTACCACATGGCGTGATGAGTAGCACGCGGACCTACAAATTAAGCAAGTCACAGGGCAGTAGCAGACGACAGCGTTGTCACGATTTTGGATAATGTTTTACGTCGTTGGTGATATATCCACAAAAGACGGTCGAATTTTCCAAATAACGATAAAAAAAGAACACTTAGAACATATAACCATTTTTCCTGATGGCTATCTCGTCCGTAGCAGAAATTTAAATATAGGCAGTGAAACTCCCCAAAGTGTTCGTGTTGGTGACGCTAAATGATACAACGACATCGGGTAGGATAGTCACTAATACACTTAAAATATTCATTCAATATTTCTTGTCTGAGTTTATAGCATTTTGTCATCATGTGAGAAACAGAATCTCACACACCAAGGACCTTGGATCAGATTTCTCGGGTATCTTTTGTGTCACTCGAACTGAAATCAAATATTACCAAACTCGTATAAGAAATCTTATCCCAGGTCCATGAGGTGTGTGATTCTATTATATTCACACTCTGTATTTTTGCGCGAGCGAAATGTATTTTCGTTTGATGATAGCACGTTTGCCGTTTGCTGTTCCCGCTCTCAAGCTGCGCGTATTTTTGAAGCATGGGTAGTCGTGTACTATAAAACCTGAAGTATTCCGCGGGAAGATGATACACTTCAAAGCGAATAGATTTTTGCACTCCATGTTGCTGAAAATTATGTATAAAGAAAGGCAAATGTACGGTGCCAAGGGATTATTTTGAGTTATACATTGCCATGTTATTGACACTATATGCTATTAGAGCGATGAGAAAAAAAACGTTAAAAAGTATTTATATATTATATCATACCAGTTATTGATGGCGCAAATACAGCGATCTAATTGGTCGAGACGAGAAAAGAACCGTGGTATATTGGCGATATACCACAGCTAGCATACGCGCGAGCTCACAGCTTGAGCAAAAATCCGTTTTTGACGTTCCTCGCCAGAATATCATACATTGTTATGATATAATAGCAATAAATCACACCCTGAGACGGTATACCACTCGATTTTGACCAGTTCACTTCATATATGCACTCGCTATCGCTCGTGCACATATGTCGTGAACTGGTCAAAATCTCGTGGTATACCATAGCTGGATGTGCTTTATTGCGTAATTATAGCCCAAACATGGGACTATGTGCCCGAGGGTAAGCGACCATTTGCCCTCCTTACGTCAGGCAAATGGTCTCCTAGTGACCTTTACATATACATTTGTGTACGATTTCATATCGGAGTATTTGTTCAGATATAGGGAAATTTCGCAACAACTGCGGTGTGTTCTTGCCATTCTTGGCAACATTGACGTTTTTCATCGTGACGAAGGTTGTCTGTAAACACAGATATTTCCACATATTCAGGTGCAGGAGAATGAAATTAAAACTCTCAAACTATGACAGTATAATAGATTAATAAGTCAATGCACACACGAAAATGATCTTTAAAGTAATCTGAAGATGGGCACAGTGTACAATAAAAACAGACTGAGAGCCAAGGAGAGTGATTGTAATTCTTTAAATTTCTTGATAGTGGATTTAGCATTTTTAGACATACTCGGGAGCTTATTCGATTAAATCATTGACTTTACGAAGGCGTTCGATTCATTTCAACTACATAATCCTTATTCATGTGAGTAGAGAAGCTTAATATAATGCCATCGCCCAAAATTTCAATTTCTCCCGTGTCTGAATTGTAGGTGTATCAGGGAATAAAGAAAGAGGGTCGGTCGTCTTTAACACTCTGTTTCTTATTATCGAATACCAGGAATTTCAGTAACTCCAGTAGGGGCATGGGTTCAAGCAAAGAGCAAATGTCAATTTAAAAAGAACTAATACAAGCAATATGTCGCAAATCATCCTCGGGGAACATGTGTTTGCAAGATTTAAAACAAATCCTCTAGATTTAAGAGAGAATCGCTTTCCTTAGACGTGTCCAAGGAAGTAATAAAATATTGACGGCATTTATGTTCGCCGACAAAAAGGATGAAACGATTTGTATTTTATCTTCTTTTGTACCAGGATGTAAGTCACAAACACCCACATTGTCAGCTTTTTTGGCAATCAACACTCGAAAAATTATATCCATTGAAATTATTTGCTAATTGTATAGACTTTCTTTCGTTAGCAGTATTTGCATCAGAAAATAACTATGAATCGTGCAAAGCAGAAAATAGATGAGTGGGTGTTTCATTAGGATATGTAAATAAACCGTCGCTAGTGGCAACTAAAAATGCAATTTTCTTAACATTCTATCAAAATAGACGACGACACGAACAGGAAACACTGCTAAAGGATGGCTCTGTCCCTACTGTTCAGATGTCTGTGTCTTGGAATCATTTTCAAGAACATTTTGAGTGGCAAAACAGGTGAGTGCGAGAAGTGAATATATGACCTAGTGCGCCAATATGTAAACGCGATATAAGTTTCACTTCAAATATAAAAAATGGCTTCCTTTACGTATGCTGGATTGACAATTTATGCACAATTATTTCTTTATTAGCGATAAGAAGATGGTCCTAAAGTGAAGTACTCTATGAAAACATTTCTATTTAATCACTTCTATACTTAGTTTATGTTGTAAAGAATCTAATTTTGTTCTCCTGTGCAAAATAATAAACATATTTCTTTATTTGCTGAGCAAAGTATCCAACGTTTGTGATTATTTTTTCTCTTGCGATGTGTATACTTGCACACCTTTTATGCCCAAGGAAACAGGTGTAATGGACGACAGTGGGACTCAAAAGTTTTTTGACCTATAAACAACCCGTTTCACTCTCACAGTTGTATGCAAATTTTAAAAGTCGCCATGACAACATGGCGACAATATGACCTTTTCAGCACTGAGACATACTTTAGCAGGGCTAAAAATAGACCATGGCCCTTCTATTAGGAGGAGGCATAATTTCCGTGTCATTTAGATAGATACATTGTTATCAAAATGCAACGAGAATGCGTTTTTATTGGCCATCGTTTCCTGTGCCTGTCATTCAAGTACTTCAGTTCAGATATTGAAACCTTGTTCGTAATTTCCCTGGAGCGATCCATCCTAAAAATTGTAAAACCGTCCGGTTGTAGAGAGTTATTCGGGACAGTTGCATCAAGCCAGGTTTCAGTGAAACAAAGAACACAGCTGATTTCTGATTCGAGCGAACAATTCCAATTCATCTAGTTTGTTGTCCATAGACTGCAGGTTTGACAAGTATATACTTGAAAGAGGCGGACGCATGGAACGGTTTCGGAGTTTGACCAAAACACCAGATCTTTTACCTCGTCGGCGTCTGTGATTCCGACGGATATTACCTTCGGCAGAGTGACGTATAACATCGTCATCCGTTTAGCGAAACAGAAAATCACTAGAATCAATGTTAGGTTGAATTTCCAGTTCACTTACTCGAATCCTGATATCCAGAAGTTGTTGACGATTGTATACGAAGACAGTAGACACATGTGACATGATGATAAATATGATAATAATGAAGAAGACGACAGCGCGACGTGAAGTGTCGCCATTCAGCGGCGCCATCTTGCAGTTGTCGTCTCGCTAATTTGGCGAGATTTAATATTGCTGACCTCACTATAGTTTTCAAAACACATGAGACACACATGCATTATCAAACTTATATGAAAGAGATGAAACAAATGTTATACTGTATAAAAACGTGTTAGGAGTTTTTATTTACCACAACAATATATGTATGTAATACACTGTACTAGAGAGATACAAGTTCGTAAAATTCAATACACAGTGAACATGACGTTCTTACATACACTGGCAATGACAGATGTTTTCATGTATTATACAAATTACAAATGAAATGTATTTTGAACTACCAGACTCAATTAAATCTTACATCTGAGGAAGCTGAAATATACATCTGATGTAAGTAGAATGACACACCTGCTGACCGAGGATGAGAATGTGATCCCGTGTACAAAATCAGCATGCAGTAACAAGATAATCTCACAATACACAGCTTAAATTCTTTGCTGCACATCTTTACAGGCGTACCAATTATATTGTATATCACCTAAAATAGTCTGATAACCAGATATGAACTGAATATGCTCACGTGTTTTACAACAGATTCATTAATAGTAGTACGCTTCACAGAACAATGAGATATATGTTATCACTATATGTAGCAGGTTTTTTCAACTTCGCACAGTACTCTCAGAGTTTAATCACTAATTACAAAACTTTATTTAATATGCAAATGAGCTGTTAATTAACTTGGCACTGCTCAATGCTTTATGGGACAATTAGATATCCATCAGATCAACATTTGTAGCACGTTTTATTTAATTCAATGCTGTGATTTTAGAGTAATGTCACTAATTACAAAGTTCATTAAATATGCAAATAACCCTAAATTAACTCGACACTGCTCAATGATTCATAGCAAATTAATATCTGTAGCACGTTTCACAAAATTTTGGTGCCGAAATTTCAGAGTTATATACCTAATTACAAAGTTTATTAAATATGCAAATGAACCCTTAATTAACTTTACACTACCAAATGCTTTACAACACAGTTAGATATCTGTCGTATCAGTATTTGCAGCAGTTTTCATCACATTTGATGCAGTTGTTTCGGAGTTATATGACTAATTATAAAACTTCATGAAATATGCAAATGAGCTAATTATTAACTTGACACTGCTCAATGCTTCTCAGTACAATTGGATATTTATCAGATCAACATATGTAGCAAGTTTCATCAAATGTTACGCTGTAATTTTTGAGTAATATCACTAATTACAAAGTTCATTGAATATGCAAATGAATCCTTAATTAACTTTACACAACTAAAAGCTCTACACCACAATCAGATGTCTGTCGGATCAGTATCTGCAGCAGATTTCATCACATTTGGTGCAGTTATTTTGGAGTTATATCACTAATTACAAAATTTCATAAAATATGCAAATGACCTATTCATTAACTTGACACTGCCAAATGCTTCTCAGTACAATTAGATATTTATCAAAACAATATCTGTACCAAATTTCACTGACTTGGGTGCCGTAATTTCAGAGTATATACCTAATTACAAAGTTCACTAAATATGCAAATGAACCCTTAATTAATTTCACACTACTAAATGCTTTACACTACATTTAGATATCAGTCTGATCAGTATCTGCAGCAGATTTCATCACATTTGGTGAAGTTATATCGGAGTTATATGACTAATCACAAATCTTCATAAAATATGCAAATGAGCTATTTATTAACTTGACACTGCCTAATACTTCTAAGTATAATTAGATATATATCAGATCAATATTTGTTGCAAGTATCATCAAGTTTGGTGCAGGAATTTCAGAGTTATCTCACTTATAACAAAAGTTCATTAAATATGCAAATGAGAAGATAATTGACATGACACTCACAGTATCATGATAATGTTCTGAGATTGTCATCTGTGAAAATTTTCATGAAATTTTGTGCATTATTTCTTGATATATGTCTACACTGTCATTACCGTCTCCATAGGGAAACCATTGTACGAAAAAAACGATATTGCATAACTTCATTAATATGCAAGCCACACAAACCAAAATCTGATCAGTTCTTGCAAGTAGCATATGGTACCTGTCTACCAAATCTGACTTGAATCCGTTCAGGCGTTTTTGAGTTATCGTGTAAACAGACAGACAGACACACACACACACAAACACACTAACACACACACACACACACACACGGACAGACAGACAGACATCGCTATGACATTAGCCCCCGTGTTTACACACGTGAGCTAAAAATGAAGCATCTTACTCATACAGTAGATGAATTGTAAAGAATTTTAAATGAACTTAAAATTCACAAAAAGTTTCCTCACTCTAACACATTGGCTTGAATCAATTGAATTTAGGTCCTTTTGTTCCAGTTTACTGATAGTGATGCAAATGAGCCTTAGCATACTGACCGTGATACTAAATTTGAAATACCCTGACAAAACACAAAAGATTTCACAATTATAAGTGTTACCATGAGTTCAAATAAAACAAATTGAAAACAGGAATGGTACTTAACACAACGTGACTTCATATACAAAATTTAAACTTCAACACAAGCTGTAATTCCGAGAAAGATTGTGATTAGAAAATAGTATAAGCCCTTTAAAATGAACATAAATACTGACTGAAGAGAAATTCCTCCACTTTTGATTTATTTCATCATCTACGTGTATGTCAATAATAATGATCATTCACAAACTACTGTGACAAGCCTTTACCCTTTCTGATGCTATGAAATATGCATACATGAAACACTGTATAAGGAGACATCAACAACTAAATCTTTTGACCACAGTGTCTTGTGATTTAGTCCAAACCGACAATGTAAATATCCTAGAATTAAGGTGATAACTCAATTCCTGAATTTGAAACTGAATGTGCCTACACAATTGCAAAAAACCTGTGGTAGGTCCAATGGGTGTAAATACAAAATAATCAAGAACAATACTCCAAATTTTGATGTGCTATCACGCTTATCATGTTTACTAAATTCTAATAACAAAGAAAAATAATCAAGCATAGGATAAACACGCGACCAATAAAGTTTTGGATTAGTACTGTCACCAATACTATAAACGTATTAAACTTACGGCTTTAAAACTCCAAACGTACGAATATCATGAAACTTCAATTTAATTGTGTATTGTACAACTCTTAAATCGATGTTTGTTTCAATAATCATCATTTCATGACCATATTAATGTCGGCTGTCCCGTGGTTGATTGACTGATTACTTGAGCAAAAACCAACGATCATTATTCCTCGCAATACGTATTATAACTTGTGTGTACACAAGACTCCTGTAAAACGACACTATCACTACTTTAGCTGGAGCAGCGGCAGATATAGTCCACAAAATATCAATTAAGGCATGTAATAGTAAAGCCAGTATCGTATCTCAGGATTAGTAGTGTTTAACAGGCCTACCGCCAGGGGAAAACTATAAAATATGAATATGCGGGTAAATACGCTGTTGACTTAATAACTAGAAAGTTAGAGTACTATTTATTATTTCATAAAATCTCAACAGTAAGACTGACTATTCTCGTAAGAATAAGTAAATTCGCTGTCTGCTGTAGTAACGCAAAAAAATGTTGGATCCATTGTCTTTTCTTGCTCTTGGTGTCCATTGCTAAGAGACTGTGTCGTGGCGCTGGAAAAGAGTAATTTTAAAGTGCCGCTTCATTTGTTTGCCACGAGAGAATCGATTCACGCACCGACAAATGTGATTACAACAAAATGACAAGGAGACAGGCAGGTTTATCGACACTGCAGTGTTGAAGGTATGCGAGTTCAACCCCGTGAGTGTGAGTTAAGGGCAAATTAAATTGAACTAAGACTGCTGTACCATCTATGGCATTGTAATGGACGAAAAAGGAGATTCTAGCTTCTGTCAGGTGTTTTCTATAAAGCGCTCATTTTATCCAGAGGGCATCTACGACAGCCATTTTTCCAGAGTTTGAACTAGTAATCAAACACGTATCATTTTAATCTGTCGATATTATCTACAGCAGCGAATCCCTTTCGTTAGTCTGTTGTTCTAGGAATTACTACTTTCGTTTCAACGCAGATTAATTATTCTGTTGATAAACGTTTCATCTATACTATTATCGTGATCATTTTTTTTTTCAATCTAGAATCTGTTGGGTCTTTCCTCACTACATGTCTGTTTGCTTGGCGACGTTGGCTTTGCACATCAACGGCAATGCGTTTAAGTTTACCGCGAGGTGTTTTAACTAATAATCGCGTGCACGTTCACTTGAAGATAAGGATGACCCGCTTTCTACGTGTGAAAAGGGAATATCAGTGTTTAAGGTTAGGTGTTAGACATGACCTGCATCAACTTAATTCGTATATCAGTAACATTGTTGTTTTACTTTGAAAGATACCTACAGTCAGGGGCGACTTAGATCAAGTTCAAAGTCTATTCTAAGCTCAAAATTGAGCTGAAAAAAAAACAAACCAGAAATAAATCAATCAATCAATTATGACGAATGAATTTATACAGCGCCAAACTCCGAACGCAGCAGTATTCAATTTCGCTTTATAGAGTCAGAGTTGTTCGGTATGCTCTCTTAAATAGACATATTTTGTTCTTCTTAAAACTATCAAGAGAAGGTTACTAGCGAAAGATTGCGGGGGCGTGAGATGGCACCATTCGCATAAGGAATGCGGTTACTCCATTGTGCTTGAAGCAGAATTATTTCATTAGATCGAAAAAACCTAGATGAATCTTTGACGAGGTGCATCAGGTCCGATATGTAGGCCGGTAGTATTGTTGTTCAGATCTGTATAGGTGATGGGGAGGATTTTATACTGGATTAAAATGTGTACCAGTAACAAGTGTAATTCCTTGAGAATTGTAGTAATGTGATAACCAACCAGTTTACACAATAATGTTAATGTATATTTGGTGGATCAACACGAATAAATGTAGCGAAAATGTTGATCATGTGACCTGATGAAGTTATATCTAAAAATATAAACATGAATCGTTTTTTCTTTTCTTTTTTTTGTGGGGGGGGGTTGTTTCACTACAATTCTTTGCAACGATCACCTTGTCACGACAGAGAAGCAAGCACGATCTAACATTCCAAAGATAGGCTGTCTTTTCACTGTAGCTTATTTTGTTTGCTTTTCTTCTGTTTTTGAGTGCTTGAATATCACTAGTACATTCTATTTTCGAATATATCAATTCTTTTACCTTTTTAAGCGTGATCTACCAAACCGATTTCAATTAAACGATGCGTTTCAACATTTTCATCAGCGACACAAAGAAGTAAATAAACCAATAGCTAAGCATTCAGCCAGGCGATATTTTTATGTCGTTTTTCTAAAAATATGAACTCTCTCAAGAAATTAAATTCAATGAAGTGTTACAGAGAGGCATTATTGCATTTGAATCCCCGTCATCGCTCTTCGTGTGCGGTCATTTCAACGACTATCCCCATCATGTAGATTGTGATAACTCGACACAAGGCTAAATAGCATCTCGTTTGTCTTAGCTTGCGTAGAATGCGTATTGAAACATCACAGCTAAATTATCATCGCCATATATATGTACTTTCTCGAACACGGAATATACAGGGAATATTTGGTCTTGATAAAGAAACTAAGACGTCTAAGATCTAGATTATAATTATCCACGCAGTTTTACAATCTCTGTTAGGAGATTGCCCCAACCCATGATTGCGTAAAAATGCGGACTGGACTGTATGCCTTTGTTGCGTCAGATCAAAAAAGTACGAACGTTGATAAATTTTATGTACAACAATTGACATTAGGGTGACATGACGGGTCGTAGGGGACTGCGTTTGACCCCTCACTTTCTCACTAGGTATTCAGGATGATAACTGGACGATTTGATCTTCTGTAATCTCCATGATCTACAAACAACGTGCAAGGCGAGACTGAATTGTTTTAGAATTATTCCGTCTATGATCGGAATATCCAAAAATGATGAATAAGCTGCGGGACTTAAATCGTAAACCGCAGCAAGGAAAATTGCACATTCGCTCTTTGGTAGTCAACAAGAACAAGGGGTGTGGGGTTATCATGACAACAAGATTTGAATATGCATGCCGTTGCTATTGATCATTCTGAAAGTAGACCCGAGCAGGTCACCTTTATTGATGTTGTTATATTTACTTTAGTTCATCGCAGAATTAAAACAAGCTCCTTGCATTAACTAATGTAGTTCTCTACTGTTATAATTTAAGGGAGGGGGTCGTTGGAACTACGCGGTTTAAACTTTCTTCTTAACAATGTATTTCATGCATGATATTTAGATGCATAACATCAACATAGCTGGAACATTTAAATTTTACGATATTCATTATTAAAAAATCAAACATACTTTAATTTTCATCAGTCTCCAGCGTACCCTAGATATAGTCATATCGGTGTCAGGGGTCTCTGGCAACCATTGAACAGACTTCCGACAACCCCTCTCCCTTTAAGTTACCCTTGAAATGGCCACCACTCACGTATAGAAAGAACACGGAATTATATGAGACACTAGGTGCTTGAAGCGTTGCTTTGATAATCGATCGAAGTCCCGGGATCAACGGCCGCTGGGTGAAGCTGAAAGCCGAACCTGGGCAGGCCTAGTGGTTAAGAAAAACAAAAAATCGCCAATAAGTCCATATTTTCTAATAAGAAACATCCATTCTCAAAACAAAATTACACCGCGGGCGGCAGAACATACCTTCAATAGTGCAAACCTTTACTCTGGTAACCGCAATTGACAGATATATGCCATCCGGGTGAAAATTCACTGTCTGGCAATTCTTCGCATTCACGTTGTTAGTCCGCCATTGCACTGCATTAGGAAACATTCAACTACAAAGGACTATGGGAGTGAAATCAAAGTACACATCTCATTGGCTGACTGACAACGTGAATGTGGAGCATTGCCACGGCTGATATTTTACGAAAGGTAATCGTCGATATATGAACAATAAACATCATCAGTTTTGAGTTTCCCGAACTAAATTTGATGTCGCCGACATAAAAAAATTGAAAGGCTTTGAGTAACAAGGATACCTTGGGCAGCTAAATAGGGGAATAATGTATCGAATCTTGTTTTGTCATCCTGTGGTTATTCCGTTAAAGTTCTTGTGATATTTTAGGAAAGCTCCAGGAAATATTATACTTTTCGAACGGCACTGGAAACCTTTGAACAGGTAGTTCGCGCAACACCTGTTGACATAGCAACTCTCAGTGTAAACAAACAAAAAGGCTATCTAGTCTCTCTCCGCTCCGTAGGACGACAGGACGAGATCGAAATCGGGAGAGATTTAAAGCAGAGGAAAGTGTTTGATCGCTAATGATTGTAACAGCATATTGCATGATAATGTTTTTTTTTTTTCCCTTACGACTATATTTGAATCGCGTAGTACCGCCGTGTCGACTTCTTCGTACGGTATAATTTATAATTAATGACTGTTTGAACACGAATATGTCAATATGTATGCAGAATGCGGAATGTCAGTAGGCCTAACGCCGAAAAATTCAAGGTTTGTCGCATTATTTGAAATTGCTGGCGATGGGTATATCCGTTTCATTTGTGCTGCGTCAGACACTGGACTTCGTCTCGCATCCGATGCAGCAGTATTGACACGCATGCTAATATGACAGCAACAGACGATTGTGGGTTAACCTCTAAATTTTACAGTCCTGATATGCAATTGGGGACCGAGTTGCACGGCAGAGGGGCTCGAAGTGTGCGATGGCTGTTTACTGCACCACCTTTCAGAACTTTCGAAAACCAAAGTAGATACTGAATCAATTGTGTTCGTCCATAACATTGGCTTTGCGCCGGAGCGTGATAATTTAAAATTGCATAGATCTAAAGGCACTCTTTCCCGTAGCTTTACACAGACACTTGCATGTTGGTAAATGATAGAAACACAAAAGGCAGCTGACAGTAAATTATTACATCTGAGAGTCGTTGTAGACGCAAATATGTCGGTTACAGTCTCTATATTGCACATATTTTAAAAGACAAAAAGAAAACAATTACGTTAACAATACTACATGGTGGTTTTGCTCTAGGCCTACATGTTTACAAGAGGTGATTATCATATACCTCCAGCGACGTGCCTGTATAATACCTATGTAGCACTATGTGAAAAACGCCCTCATATCAATGTCCAATACTTTGACGATTTATGCCCGGGCAGACTTTGCCAAAATATGGACAAGTGCGTGTATTCAAGCAATAACCTATTGGCGAGTGCTGTATGGAGGAATTGTACCCAAATCATGTGTATACCCGCATGCGGCGGTGGTTACTGCTATTAGATTATATCAACGTGTGTGTCTTTGTCGTCGTATTTGGGTATTTTCGTCACCGTCACTTAAAGCCAAAAATGCAGGAAACGGACTTCTGAGAGATCGAACGTCGGAAATTCAGCGCCCGAGACCGAGCTTTTTCATAAGCTGGGATTACGTTGCATACAAAGTATCAAACGATAACATACACATTGCGTTCATCAACATTGCATTTTATTCACGTGCAACGCAACAGTAACTTGTTAAAACTACCTGCTACAGACACCCTGCTACAGACACAGAAAATAGTTCAAGAGTTCAAAGCAAAAAACAAACTAACAATGTCTTCCTGCATGAGAACAATTAATAGTCCTTGCTTTTTTTGCATACTAAAAACAGATTTATTTTACTCTATACACTACGCGTCAACCGCCACGCAACATTCATAGGTGGCACAGTGAGGTCACAGGTGCTATTTTTGATGGATAATTTGGACGTTTACAGCCACAAAAAGCGCAGATTTGAAATAATCCAGATATGGAATGACAGCAGCTTGGATGAACAGTTGTGCAGAGTGTGCTGCCCGATTCAGTGAGAGTTGGACACTGACACTGCTCGTTGCATCTGATGTCAACTTTCGTCGCGGTCGCAGGGGTCAGGAGTCTTGGTCCACATCGTTCGAACATCCCAGTCTTTTATAGCTCAAACTTTGGGAACGAATATGTTACATACAGTTACTCTGAGAAGTGTCAACTTATTTGTGTATGAACGAACACTAGCGACCTAATATATTCACAAAGGGGTGAGTTACAGACTCATACTTTATCTGCGTATCGACATTCGGACTTTGGTCTTCAGAACACAGCGGACAGTTTCGGATTAAATTGCTGGTTTAGGGGCCTGTTTTAGCACTGCTATCAGTGCTAACATAATATTTTATAGCGGTTCCTGGTAAAGGCTTTATTATTTATTTATTTTAATGCTTTACGCGCTAAAATATTGTTTTATCGGCAGCAGCAGGTGCAGCCGTTTGCGGGTCTGTGGCAGCCAGTGTATGATTGTGTGCTACAAAAGAAGTAAGTCAGAGGCGGGAACTTACTGACTAGCGATTGGTCAGAAGTTTCGGAGGAAACGCTTGTAGGTGTATGATTGGCTACTTTAGTGAAGGTGGCTAAGGACTTTCTGATAGAGCACGAGGTCGTGTCACTCCAGGCTGCAGGCTATACGAGGAAGGGCACGTCGCTAGACGCCAAATTCTCCCAAACCCACACTCAGTAACAAATTATCTAAAAATATTTGTAAGTGATTGTGTTAAAATTGAACCGTCTATCTGAGATGCATATCGTGAAAATTCACCTCTTCCTTGCATAGTTACACAAAGTTTACACTCTGTTTACTTTGCGGCTACGAGGTCACACACCATATTTTTGTGGTAAGTCATTTACGCTTTTCCAGAGAGCTTTTCCCTAACAAAAATTCAGGAATAGGGCTTGTATGTCTAGTTTTTAGTGCGGGGTGTGAGCCACTGTACCATTTTTCTCTTCGCTAAGACTCTTTTCCCGGGATTAAAGACCAGACCAGACCCAGGAATAAATCTTGTGAAGCCACCTTCTCTAATATTGACTGTCAGTTACGTGTTTAATTGAGTGAAAGACTGTGTAGACAAAACCAGTATTTTAGCATCGGTGGAATGAGCTCTCGTCAAATCAGAATGACGCATGGCAGCACGATATAATATAATTCAGAATTAGCTGTAATCTTGTTACTGTGCGTCGCTATCAGCCGATACTCCACATGATTCGTAAACAAGGCTAACGCGAGGTTCGAACGTCTGGTTAAGCTTATCGAACGCACAACAGTGAAGTTTGAGAAATCAGGTGATATTTCTAAAGTATATATCGATGATGTCTAAGTTTGTTGGGAAGATCTGAAAGTTTACTTAATAATGTGTAGCAGGTCTGACATTTGGCTAAGAACGAGTGCAGCGTAAGGTATTGACATTGATGTCATTATTCCCACCATCGCGCATAGCAAATATGCTAAAATCACGATGTTCGCTACATATTTTCAACTAAAACCGTTAAAATATATGGTAAAATCAGTTTATTGTGATTGGAGCCGGGAACAGAGGACACCAAATGATTGTTCTTGCCGTTGGTGGCGCTGCGCAACTCGATTTGAATCCCGTGTGAGATGTCCATATTTATCATGGCCGTTCATTATGCATCGGCCAACATGATTCTCGCTTAAGGTGGCTTGTTTCTAAATGGCGGCGCAAAGTCTTAATCGAACGTAGCTTTTAAAAGTGATCTAAAATCATTTCAAACTAAATGCCCTATTGTCTTTGAATCCGAGAGATTACTTTGCCAGGGAAAACCATCTTAAAGTGGCATAAGAGGCAGACTGAAAGATCCGTCGCTCGATGACGTCCACTGCGCTCCGAGCAGGGAGTGTACAGGGCGCCCTCGAGCGACGGATCTTCCAGTCTATGCGTAAAATATAGAAAATAAAAGTCCGAAACATGAAGTCGGAGAGTCCGTTGACTTCTATTCTAGTTCCTGGCTTGAATCAGAATATCAATTACCCGAATACGTCCGTACTTTCGTTGTTTGTTGAAATTAAACTGCGAATTATACGTTGGTGACAGGTTCTCTTCCCTCGGTCAGGGAATGGTCAGTTTCTTTGGCCTGGGGCGGGTGGATTATATTTTTCCGACGTCAAAAAGTGGCTGACCCCCATTCTAACTTTCGAAAACAGGGTGACCCCCTTCGTGCGACAAAGGTAAAACAAAAAGTGTAATAAAGT
>LD351152.1:27244-39291 GCA_001465055.1 Ptychodera flava
TGTATATATATATATATATATATATATATATATATATATATATATATATATATATATATATAATTTTGGGGTATATTTTAATTATTCAGTCATTTTGCATCTTAATGAAATTGCTGTCATGTCAGTTGTAAGATAGGAAATCAACCTTAAATGTGTCAATTCTAAAGTTTGAATACAGTATTTTAAATGAGCTGTGAATGTACTCCACTCTTTTTAACGCATAACCAGATGTCTAGAACTGTTGTTAGAAAAATGTAATTGTGAAATATTAGTGCATATTGCTTTCTAACACTGAATTCTCATTGAGAAAACAGAAAAGTATAAGGAACTTGTCATGCTTTTCATAAGAACAGTTTACAGACAGCAAGATATTTCTGACATATATATCTGATATATTAATTTTCAAGGCCCAAAGAGCGCGCCGAAAAATATTAAACATCCAGATATCTCTGATATATATATATATATATATATATATATATATATATATATATATATATATATATATATATATATATATATAATATGAAAGTCATGCAGCTGAAGGGCATGCTGAAAAATATTGTTTGATATTTTAAAGAAATGCGCCCGAAGGGCGCGCTGAAAAATTTTAAACATACATATATCTCAGATATATAGTGTCATATATTTAAGTTTTGCACTAGGACGGGGCTCTGAAAAATATGTCTTATTATTATTAAAGTTATGCGCCCGAAGGACGCGCCGAAAAATGCAAGTAAATGATGAACTTTGTAGCTGGCACAATGCATTTTACCCAATTATGAGCCGTGTCGAAATTCGAAAACACACTGATATTTAAAAAACACTGATATTTCAAAAACATGCTTGACCCCCCATCACCAAAGTCAAAAACAGGGAGAACCCCCCCCCATGAATCCACCACCCCCCACCCCCAGGCCGAAGAAACTGGCCAGTCCCTTATTCATTATGGCACCGGCGAACATTTGCTCAATTTCGAGTTTTTGAGTGACGGCTTCGGTGACGAGTCAAAACTTCCCCGTGCTGGTTCTGGTTGACCGAGTGTTCCGATTTTACATGTCTTCTATTGCTGTCATAATGTGAGGTTGGAGAGGAGTGAGGTAAAAATTATACTCGGCTTTAAAATTTCCTTGCGGTCGATGTTTCACGTATTATGGATACAGCGCTACTTGATCAAGATTAGGATTTACTGGCGTGGCAAACATTTCGGAGGCGAATTCTCGGACAGTTGTCGTTTCATGTCTGGTTTTTGTGCATCTCTCGTGACATTCTAAATATTCAGTGCCTTCGGTATCGCGGCCGATCACGATGTCACCAAACTTTAGTTGCCGATGCTCGTTTCTTTACCTCTCATTCCAAGGTGTTTTCCATAACCTAGTGAAATTCGCGCTCTGTGGATGATTTATCCCAGCACTCAAGCCTGCAACATTGTTTTTCCTCCTCTACGGAAAGTTATTAGAACTTCAACTCCTTTTTTCTTTTACCCAGGCCTTTCAAATCAACCTGTTTTGCTATTATCGCTTGGCTCATTTTATGAAATTCACGCTAGTTCAAACTTGCTGAGTAATTCTGATTACGAAGGTCTCTCTCTAGGGTGCACTCCATGTTGGTCCGGGTAGAGAGTTCATATTTGGTGCAATCTATCTTTCCTATCGAAAATTATTGAAAAACTTACTAAATAATTTTGTCAATTATTGACAACGAGACATCAAAAACCAGGTCATTTTTTTTAAATTTCCGTATAAACTTTGACAACTCTGGACTATTTCTGTATTTGTTGTTACGGAACGATCGCATGTGGTTAGCGGAGCGCGTCTTAAAGGTGTTATCAGTGAGGTCGATGTAAACCTGCGTGTTGTCCCCGTTGGTACTATGGCCATGTAAAGCACTCCTTTTACTGAACAGTTACCCATCAAGGGGCATGTAGACTTGTCCCCGCAATGACAACCAGCTGGTCGATCTTTACGCTGATCTTAGCTGATTACCCTGTTATTATGCATTTTGATTATACTAGCCACAACTGTGACTAACTTTAATTGTATTGCTATTGAAGATCTTGTGAAGTTGTGAACCATTTGGAATGTGTTTGTCAACAAGTTAAAAATTTCTCGCCCGAAACTAATATCGGCAAGAAATTTTCTTCAATTTGTTCTTGTTCCTCTCCCTAAAGCAAGTTGAGACACTCAAATATTAGCTTCTCTACACAGCATTTGTACATGTAGAATGCACTGTTAATGTTTACAATCATTTAAATTCTAGTCTGGACCAAAATTCACTTGTCGACTATGACAATTCAGTTTACATATGCACATGCAGTTAGACATGGATGTTCTGACTGAGATGCAAAGCTGAATTCTGTGATTTGAATATGCCTTTTGGAGTAGAACATAACAATTAAAAACAAAATAGTACAAAATTATCACAATTGACAGCTTGTCTAACTTTAAACTTATCGACTGATGGAATATGAAAACATATCCCTTGAACGGGAGATACGAATTTCAAATATTCAATTTGATATGTTATTTGATGACCCTCTTCACATGTAGAATAATCTACATTTGCAAACAATCTAATAGAATGGTCGTAGCACATTTAAGTATGCTATTTGAAGCCTTTTTTGGAGTTTTTAAAATTCTTCCTTATTCTCTTGGATATCACATCCCATTTAGGTTTGGACATATAAATATTTGGTCAAAAGTAAACTGATAAAATCCGCATTACGTCAGATATTATTGTTAAATTAGACTGTGACACACAGAGGACTAGCTACTGCTTTTGCACAAGAAAATTAGGAGGGTCGAAATTATTCATGCAAACGTTTTTGAAGGACCACTACATTTTGTGCAGGATCATCTTGAAAAGACTGGTCACCCCATTGTAATTACAGTCCAGTCGATACAGACACAATATTTCCTGTGTATTTACAATGATTTTGTATATACATATATACATCTCTGAAAGTTTGAGAAAAAATTCATATTCTTATGTTTTTATAGTTAATATGATTTTATTTCTGTCAACTTTACGAAAAATTAATTCATATAAACTAGAAATGCACTATCTCCTTTTCAATAGTAAAAACACTGTTGTTATCAGTTAACTTATTTATGCAATGTAACGCATGGTAAAGCCATGACACTAGTACTCCTATGTAAAGTTTGTGTCACATAGCAATGAACAGGTAGGGGTTAGTTAGAGTTCAACATTTGTTGAACCTGAATTTCAAAGTGAACAATGCACTTGAGATAACTAAGGCGCAGAGAGCTTTCCAAATCTCAATGTTTGCTGGACTACCAGCTATTGCGCCCGCCAAAAAACTTGTAAAATTCAGAAAATAGAGTCGTCTTTTCATTTAACGTCCATCTGTAACAAGATATACCAAAAACGTGATAAAATTACTGTAGTCAATAGAATAAGAGAATTATTTTTTAAAATCTTCAAACTATCTTGAGAAATTTGATTATTCTAAATTTTCTCTGCAAAAATGTTAATACGGTCACGTTGTATCATTATAATCTTTTTTTATCTTTTGGAAAATAAATAAGATCATTTTGTATCAAAAATGTGTAAATTGATTAGTCAGATTTTTTCTTCATTTCAACACAATTGAAAACAGGTGTTTGTGTACATCACGAGAACTAATTTTTTCTCCTATAAATGGAAAATTTGACTTTCTGCTTTAATATGGCAATATCATCAAATACAAAAAAGAATTAAAGTTACTTACAACAAAGTCAGGACTTCCCAGTTTTGGAGATAATTTCAAAACAAGGAATGAAATGTCACTTTTCCACTTTTCGGGGAAAATTGCGATAAACCTGATTTTTTCGCAAATCGGGAACTCTTCATGTCAATCTTGGCCGGTACAAATGTTGTAGGTTCAATTTCTGCTGAATCCCGCAAATCGCGGTAAAAATAGAAATTTACCAGATTCGAACCAAGGGTGAAAATGCCTTGGTCACCACACTGAATCTCCTGCCTATTTGGATGAATCCAACTTTAATACTGATCGATGTTTCTACATCAGGTATTCTTTATTTTAGACCATAAAGTGATTTCGAAATTGTACGCTTTTTTTGTGGCCGAACAATTAAAAAATGACATTTTTGAAAATTTAAACAACATAGCATGGCTCTCCCTTGCTTTTATTATTTACATCATTTGCGTTTTGTCAATTGATCATGCTGAACAACTTACACAGATTCTAAATGATCGAAGTTTGAGGAAGTTCTCTTTAGAAGAGGTGATGGTCCTTAAAAGGGTCGTTCATGGTTTGGATTGCTTTAGGCCTACTCTATCAGTTCATCATCTACGCTGATGCCTGGCACAGTATCGTCATCGTCGTCATTCTCCATTTGTAGGAAGTTTAACATTATTTTGTTGTACTTCGGCACTGAATATGTTGTGTTTGCTCCGATCCTCTGTAGTCAGTATTAAATTCCCGTTTCGCATGTCCTGATAAACTTCAATTTAGACATACATATTTGAAGATGTCTGTGCAGTCGCACATACACGCGACGCGTCCTTTCTGCGTCACGTCAGGGAAACTGACGCTTTTCGAAACCAAACAGAATTTAACCATGCATATTAGCTCAGCAAAGCAGGATCAAACTCACAGATGTGCCAATAAGAATAACTAAAATACGAGAAATAGAATCTGCTGAACGAGTTCATAGCACAATATCAAGGGGTATTACGGTCTTTTGAGGTCAGGATGTTTCTCACGTCAATGTGGGCCTTGTACGCAGGGCGAAAAAAGTTTCCTCCTCATCAAAGCTTGTCTTATTGTCATTAAAAAGTCATCCTGGGAGTTGTCCCTTCTCTTGCGCACAACCTGAAACACGTTTTGTTGTTTACAAAACATACAGGGTGTTTATTTGACAGCAAAAACCGGGTACCCTTGCCTGTTGTCATGCTAAGCACCGTCTACCAACAGAGGTTGTGCCAAGGTTTTCTCTCACCTGTTTACGTTCTGTTCCTCATACGTCTAATATAAACCCAATTGTAGACACAATACCTTAACAATATTTGTTCATGCTACATACTTCTGAATGGTATTAATTTGGAAATATCAAATGCTGTCGCCATAAAATGGTAGGTGTCAATAGCTAAGTCTCCTGGGTTATGCTCACTCAAAAGGCCTTGCCTAAGATGAACGTAGGACTGAAATAGTATGTCGTTGGTCAAATTCATAATTAATACTCGAAAATTGTAATTTACTAATGAATTCCATCAAGAATGATTTATTTAACATCATTTGTACTCAATACATGTCACAATATTATTACAATCTAATTAAATCGAAAAGGCTTTTGTGCCTTAAACCTTTTTTCGGTTTTGGACTGTGTTTGATCGTCGTATGAAGCCGACAGAGGTCAAAGTGTTATGTCAACATGTCAATAGATGTCACGCTCGTGGCTTTGCAGTCACACCAAACACTTTAGACTATTCAGAGATACACCTAGCTGTGAGACCCCTGATTTGTGTTTTGGAACTTGTTAAAAGTAACAACAAGTGGAATTAAACTCTCAAGGACAACAAAATTGCATATTATGACTTTATTCAATTACCAAAAATGTTCTCCTTCTGGAAAGCTCTTCATATTTTTAATGTCGGCAACGTTAACATTGCATCGGCGGCGGCCGTGTTGTTTGATTGCTTTGCTTACTTTTAAGTTCCAAAATATCATTCAGAAACCCAAAAACTTGATGACGTTGATCGCAAATATCCTAACGTTTGCTGTAAAATATCACAGCTGAAATTTAACGGCGAACATCAAGAGGATTCGGCGACATGGACATGCTATATGGTAATAATATATAATCCCTCTAAATTCCCAATAAGTGTGGCTGTGTCGAGGACCAGTGATTATCCATGAAATGGTCCGATCCCGCCGTGTCTCGGGGCCCATGATTGGCTTTTGCGCGCTTTTCTTTCCGACTTAACTCGTTCTGTGAAGGTTTTAAGATTGTCTTTTCAGATTGTCATTGATTTTGGTTGCCGATTGTAGCATATTACTGGTTTCCAATAAAATAATAAATGCAATTCACACATGTTATCTAGGCGAAGAGTTCTGTAATTTTTTATAGATATCAACCGACATTAACTCTAAGACTTATTATTTTGAACAGCGAACATTTTCGATGCGCATGGACGACGATTACAGAACTTTTACCGTTCATGGATTTTTTATCACCATCGGCAAACTCGAGATGCTCGTGACTCCCCTTCCTTGTTTTCAAAAGAATGTTGCTCAATGTATCGTTTCGTTTGTATCACAAGACCCTATAGCTTTTCCCAAGAATCGAATGGAGATACTTTCGATCGTTTTATTTTAATGGCTCAGAAACGTCCCGGCCCTAGTCGAGTTGTGAACGTCGTAGCTGGCGATCCCGGTGGGCGATAGAACCGACATCTCAACGTAAGTTCAACTGAATAAATGAGTACAGTACAATCTTCGGAAAAGCGACATAGTAGGCACAGGCATAAAGTCATTCGACTAACAACGATAAAGTTCCTTTATAGCACAAAAAATCCATAAATTCTCGCTTGGAATCAAACTTGCAGCGCGGCGTTAGGCTGTAGCGAGGACATAACCTGTCGAGCTGTGTGCAACAACCTCGAAAGTTGACTCAGACAACACTCAAAACAGAGTTTCCGTCAAGTAACAAAATTAGGATGTATCCACGGGCGAGATATATGTCACTGCAAACATCAAAGTCCATAAGACGAAAACACTGACGACCGAGATCGAGATTGACGAGTTGCCATCGGCAGGGACCGCGATGGAAGCGTTGTCGGCACAAACATGCAATGAGGTACACATCGTGAGTGTCATCGAACGGAATCTTCCGCGCTCGAAAAGGTCGTAAAATTGTGTGATATTTTGAAAAGCCACGGCATCTCTGAGAATGAGAATTACTGTTTCGATCATGTCGTGCATTTTCTTCATAATTCTATTTGTAAATATTTTAAATAACTCTGAACACTATGGCTATCCGTCGCTAGCACGGTGAAAGCTATGTCCACGGATGGCCGACTTGCCTTCGTATCGGTACAGCGCGAGACAATACGTTCACGTGAACGAATCCGTACGCCAGGTTGGTGGAGATACCATTCGATGTATAAAAATTTCAGCTTGATTGGGTTCATGAATGAAACTATCTCCTTGGTGACGTGTCGCTTTACTCTTTAAATGAAAGTAATCCGCGTAAGTAAAACACAAATCGCGACGAAATTCATGCAATTTGTTACGATAATTTTGATCCATCTGCGTCAAAAGAAAAATAAGAAGAGTGTTCTTATATAATCCCATGGTATTTTTCTCTGTTTGACGTCATCGTATACTCGTGTTTTTCGCTGAGTCGCACAACTTCTCGCCTTTGGCTCGAAGTTGTACGGCTCCACGAAAAACATTCGTTTACGATGACGTCAAACAGAGAAAAAAACCATAGGAATAAATATTATTATTTGAAAATATGTGCTGTCGTCATAAATTGATAAGTGACAACAGCAAAGTCTTCAGGGACATGCTCAACCAAATTTCATTGCATTGGATACATATGCTCTCAAGTGTTACGGGGGCAATATGCGTGTCTTAAAGCCAATGCGGTGAACCAGAATACTATATGCAAAACATACTAGTGAACCTATAGAAAGCACAACTTAGTTTCCGGCTCTGCCATGAATAAAAAGAATAAACCAAATGAATAATTTAAAGAAGACTTTGTGCCAAATATATGAGTGATAATATAGAAATGATGAGTATCACTGTTATTCCCGACTATGCACTAGAAATTGGACAAAAAATGACGTCGTCGGTAAAATTTTCAATTAATGCACGAAATTTCTAATTTAATAATGACTTCAATCTGACATGGTTTATTTAGTACAATTTTCAATTGAAGCGGGAGACCATGGAGAAGATATTTGCGAAGGAAATTACATTTTCCTGAGAAAAATGAGCCGAGCTTGTAGTCTATTTTCCATGTCCAATAGCAACGCGAAGTAAAATTTTGTTTAAGCAGACTTAACCAGTCAAATGAAACAGTCACATGAACATGATTACAATTCTCTAGGATGGCTCTCTTCAGATTTCTATGTGTTGAAGTCATTTTCAAGAGTATTTTTTGCAACGAGATAGGTAAGTTTGGAATAATAAGAACGTATGAGTGGCTAATTAACTGTACGGCGGTCAAATACGCAACAGCGAGTTGATATATATTGTTATATCGCAATTGTTTCCTACATACTACACTATCGTTATTTCCATGAAATTATCGCTGATTTTCTTGTGATTATTCTTATAAAGTGAACATTCGGAATAACGTAGGCAGTAACAATAAGCGACTCATGACGACACTAAAACCTTGCGAGGCCATATTAAGCAGTAGGTTTTTAATATTTAGTGACAATTCATAGACTTTGGGAAATTTTCGTTTTCAGTAGTAAAACATCTTCTTCCCAACGATTTGTCGATTATTATTTATCAAGCTACCATTCTTTTACAAGATGACTTTCCAGCGATGTGTTTAGTCCTATCTAACGGAATCACGTAAATTCAAAGTTCTGACCGAAGTCACCATACAGATCATAACTATTCACGATTCAAATTTACAGTACTAGTAGGCCTACTCCCTCTTTACTTTTAGAGAAATTTTAAATAAATTTAAAAGATCTACTTTGACGCTGATCGTGACTCTGAGATCAATTTTAAAGCCTTCAATATGCCTAGGAGAGATTTGAAAGTTATGTTACGTTATTCCGCTTTAAAAGAAATATAAGATGCTCACGCTTAGACTGCAAAAATGATCGTCAACATGGTGATGTCTAAGTCATCCTCAAACAACAACAACAACAACAACAACAACAACAACAACAACAACAACAACAATTCCTATAATGAGTATGGCATAAAAATTACAGTTAACAGGTGTGATATCGTTATAAAGAGTCCGTCGAGACGAAGACAATCTATGTCTTGTAAAAGAACAATCATGGCATATATATATATATATATATATATATATATATATATATATATATATATATATATATATATATATCAAGCACGTGTTCTTCCGTCAAAAGCAGAGCATTATGGAAAATATGAAACTGCCTGCGACCAGCTCTTATAGTGGCAAGGTATCATTTTTTGTTCACATTGACGGAGAAAAGTAGACAGGCGGAAGAAAATACCTCATGTAGGATTTTAAAAGAAACGACGGAAAAATACTCACGTACATTTCTTCTCTCCTTATTACCCATAGCTGTGGATATGGAACTGTTTAAAGATCCTAAAAACTTCTACGACGCAAATGCTTCCTGCATTTTAAACGGAAAGATGTTGGTCAAAGATCTCGGGGAATCAATCCATTCGCAGATAATCTTACTACTGGACAGTCAAGGACACGGTGACGTCTGGATAAACGGCTATGAGAGACCTGACAAGAAATGGGTGACAACTGATGGTGACGATTTGACAAACAATAGCCTCTGGGCGCCTGGTCAACCTTCGGGATCTAGTGGATGTCTCCAACTTTGGTGAGCGTATGCAGTCTCTCTCTCTCTCTCTCTCTCTCTCTCTCTCTCTCTCTCTCTGTAGTATTTTAAGACGGTATACTAGGACAAGAGATCCCTAGTGTATTGTAAAATAGATAATGTTGAAATGAAAAGCAGCACGCTTACACACTGGTTATTTCGTATAGGATTAGATGTTACTTGCTTATTACGTTTCCCTCTGTAACTGCGGCGTCTTCCGGTATATCTAAAGACAGTGGTGAAATGTACAGATGTCAGTATACTTGTTAATTGCAAAATAACAGTGACATTTGCTCGATAAAGCGGAAACTGAAGTTTCATAAATAATATTTAAACCTTCAAAAAATACATTGCTTGGTTAGAAAACTTTGAAAAATCGCATTGCTTATGTACAGGACTTAAAATATTATATTTTTAGTAAAATCTACTTCTATCCCGTGTATTTCATCACGCTCTTTAGACGTACCCGAAGAGTCGTACGTCTGAAATACATCTAATTCTAAATACAATGCAATCACCAGAGTGTCAGAGTGCATCTTTTCAACAACGCTGTATGTGTGTGTGTGTATATATATATATATATATATATATATATATATATATATATATATATATATATATATATATATATATTCGTTTATAGGGTATTACAGACGTACCAATCTGCTGGTTCAAATAGTTTATTATATCTTCACAACGTTTCGTCCTAAAAGTAGGACTTCCTCAGGTGCTACAGAACAAAAAGTTTCAACACGGAGTGAGTTACATTGGTATTTTTCGTACAAAAGTTACATGTCAGAGAAAATACTAAATGACAGTATACTGTCACTTAGTATTTAATATATATATACGTTTTCGCGGAAACGTGCTTTCGAGCCGAAGGCGAGAATTTGTGCAGCTATGCAAAAAACACGAGTATACGATGACGTCAAACCAAGAAAATTTCCATGGGATTACATTTTTATCACATGAACAGTCTTCTTGTTTTCCTTTTATGTGGATGGATCAAAATTATTGTAACAAGCCTCGATTTGTGTTTCATTTACGCGGAATACTTTCATTTTATGAGTCAGGTGGCCCGTTACCCAGGATATGTGCAAATGTTTACAGGTATACTTTCATTCATAAATCCGATCAAGTTGAAAATTTGATGCATCGTATGGTATCTCCACCAATCAGATATACGGATTCGGTCACGTGAACGTATCAATCATTGTCTCGCGCTGTACCGGTGCAAAGGCAATTTATTTTCTCATTAATTTTCGACTCTGTAATACCTTTACTCTGATTTATATTTTCATGCAACATTTTCTTCTCCCATTCGATATACTTTTGATGTGTGTCCTTGTTTCATTTATTTATCTTAAATGCTTCGTCACCTTAAAGTCACGTTGTATTATTCCTTATTATCAGTATATTTGGGTCATGGACTTGACTAGTTTGTAAGAACTATTTCCATGGTCCTCACCAGGGATGTTAAAACATTTTGATGACAAACACTGTTGTAACTTGCTATTACCATTATTTATTCTATTCTTTCACTGTACGATGTGTCTTGTAACCTTTCCCCTGGTGAAATAAACAAATAATTCGCGGACATAGCTTTAACCGCGCTAGCGACGGATAGCCATAGTGTTTTGAGTCATGTAGAATATTTACAATTATATTTATGAAGTAATGCAACGACATGAGCAAAACAGTAGTTCTCATTCTTAGAGGTGCCGTGGCTTTAAAACATATCACAAGTTTAAGACCTTGGCGGGCCCGAAAGATTCCGTTCGATGATACACAGAGTGTACGCTTGTGGTGGGCACTGCCGTTAGCGGCCGCCGCCGAGGTCAATTCAGGTGCAACCAACGGAGCTATTCATCGAAAAAGCTGTTCCAGGAGCAATTTATTAGGGCAGGGGAAATTTTAATTTTACTAGGGCAGGGGAAAGGTTTTTAAGTGGCAGGGGAGCAAATTTCAGTTTTTTTTGTAGGGCAGGGCAGATATCAGTTGATTGTCCTGGGGACAGGGCTTGCCGAAAAACGAGGAGAGGGAAAGTTACTTTTAAAACGGGGACAGGGGAAGTTGAGCCATGGTGTTTCCGGGGATGGGGACACAGGGCAAGTACTTATAACTTTTCATGTCTGCAGGGGAAATGGAATGACAAAATTTTTAGGGGAATTTTTACCAGGGCAGGAAAAATCGGCAAGTTTTTTCGCCACAGGGCAGGGGAGCTTCAAAAATTCACAGTGGGAGGGGAAACAGGCAAAAGTAAGTGGGGAGTGGGTAAAAATGAAGTTTGAGTGCGGGAGGGTAAGTCGAAAAATTTCCAGTTGGAGGGCAAATTATGAACAGCTAATTATTTACCCTCTTGACTTAAAATTAGTCAGTTCAAATTACTTGTCATATACAATATGTCTTATCATAATAAGGACCCCTTTAAAAGAGCATTGTTCGTTGGCTGCACCTGTCAATTTGTCGATTTTCATCTCGGTCGTCAATAATTTCGTCTCATA
>LD351152.1:65342-82472 GCA_001465055.1 Ptychodera flava
GGAAATTGTCTGAGTTCCACTTAAGGGGTTATAATACCCATAGTTCAAAACTTTCGACAGCTGGTCACATGTGAAGCTATTGCAAATCCAAGGCAAAAAGCTGAAATTGCCCGTTCCCTCGATTGGACATATGCACGACTGCAGGTAATGAGGAAAAGAAAAGCTGTGGTTGAGTGGCAGCAAGATCCACGGCATGGAGAATCCACTCAGGGACGCTGCCCTGAAAATACATCCACCCCTTCCGCAGCCAAAATGACAAAGTTGCGTGCCCAGCCGATCCCAACAATGAACGGGAAAAATACAAGCTGAAAAACACAGCTGAAACCAACAATGTGGAAAAATAAGACAGCGCTACAAGAGCAGCGAACATTCCACCGAAGTGGAAAATAAACAAGCTGTAAAAACAGCAACACCCGACATGGGGACCTGTAATGGGCTGTAAGCACCGCAGTAAAACAAGCCGCCGGGGGAGTGGTATGTAACAAGATCCACACACGATTCCCATGCCATAGTCTGATGCCACTCTGTCGACATTCCGACCACAGCTATACTACAATAAAAATATAATGACCGAAGGCATGGCGACGTACTATGCCAATGCTCGACAAGCGCGAAGTAGGGCACCTCGTACACTACGATAGTACCGGCGAATGCCCAGCTCATTAAGATGTACCCCATCCCTGTGGAATACTGGTAGCGATGACCGCCATAAACCGACATGTGACCAGAAAAACACAAAGGGATTTCCCGCCAAAGACTCCCTCAAATGTTCGTTCAGCGCGTCTGCACGTGCATTGAAGTCCCTGATGTTTTCCTGACACCGGGCACGATGCAATTACAACTCGAACGCTGCCGTGCCGATAGAGATTCTGCACGAATGAAATAATCCTCTGAGCAATAGCCTCGGGTGAACTATACACACTGCAGAGATCGTTTGTACCGATGTCTAAAAATACTATATCCGGCGATACGTCTCTCACGTACGACGTACTCAGAGAACGGACGGTACCTCCGCTGATACCCCTCACAAAGACACGCACTTCGGACAAACAGAAATTACTGAGTGAGTTCCTGCGCGTATATTCGCCTAGACGGCGTATGAAAGAATGTCCCAGAAGTAGTACGCGGATAGGGGACATGGTGTCTTGTGAAAAAAAGGATTATATAAATACCGTGTGTGATGTTAAAACTGACCAAGGGTAGAGCCGAAAAATGGCGATGTTGTCTGGCGGGCAAAAGAGGACAGGACTGGGAGAACTGTGACCTCTGCCACAGATGGCGCTGTAGGGTGACATTTGCATAGATAAAATTCCTTACAGTGTAACTTCTTATATATATATATATATATATATATATATATATATATATATATATATATATATATATATATATATATTATATATACTTGTTGGAAGAATATTCACACTTTACTATATTCTGGTTGTCGCCGTTTATTTCACTTAGCACAACATTTCGTCCGAGAAGTCGGACTTCATCAAGTGTTCTGTTGAATAAAATCAAGTGCAGCTTAGATGTGTAAAAGGTACATGTCTTTTTGCAAAAGGTACGTCTTTTTGGAAAAAGAAAATGACAGAGCAGTACAAGAGCGGTTTTAGAAAATGGGCTTACCTAGTGTATTGGTGCGGGATGGTAAATTGCACGCAGATGGTTACAGGCAGGACTATTTATAGGTGTTATGTGAGGGCGCTGCATTGTGCATAATTACTGAGAACGGCGGTGTATTTAAGATGCAAGAATGTTGAGGCCTTGAGGTGTTAATGTGCTTAGTTTTGCTATCCATTGGGTTTCTAGATTATTGCGTATTGTGTCATTGGTGTTCCTGACTTTAATTATGCCAATTATGTCAACATCGTGGATAGTATGGGTTTGTTGATTGATGTGCAGAGCTACTGGGGTGTTCACTGTCCCGAATTCCCACCTCTGTGACGTAGAACAGGACGGATAAGAAATCCGAATTACCCCTGTTGTACGTCATCAACCGGAACTTTTTTCTTGCATGGTACCGTTCAAAAATGCGGGTCGCGACGTGAACATAGACCGATTTGTCGTGATCGATGCCGTGCTCTCATGACATTTTTACGAAAAGGTGACCCTATAAATCCATACATGGAAACATAGAAGGCATGTCCAGCGAAATTTCGGGTCGCTAAAACTATAGCTGTTCCGAGAATCGAATGGGGATACCGCCGATCTTTTTATTTTAATGGCTTAGCTTAGAATACGTCGCAGCGCCAGTCACGTCGCGTCGTTGGGCTTAATGTGGACTTCGTACCTAGCGATCCCGGTTGGCGATAAACCTAAAATCCACACCTCAACGGAAGTTCAACTGAATAAATGAGTACAGTATAATCTTCGGGAAAGTGACATAGAAGGCACAAGCATAAAGTCATTCGACTAACAACGATACATTTCCTTCATCATACCAAAAATTATGGGTTTTATGAATGAAAGTATCTCCTGGGTTACGGACCGCTTTACTCTTTTAATGAAAGTAATCCGCGTGAGTAAAACACAAATCCCGACGAAATTCATGCAATTTGTTAAGATAATTCTGATCCATCTACGTCAAAAGAAAAATCAGAAGACTGTTCATGTGATCAGTATATAATCCCATGGCATTTTCCGCTGTTTGACGTCATCGTATACGAGTGTTTTTCTCGTAGCCGTACAACTTCGAGCCGAAGGCGAGAAGTTGTGCGGCTCCGCGAAAAACACGAGTAAAATACAATGGGATATATATATATATATATATATATATATATATATATATATATATATATATATATATATATATATATATATATTATATCGAAGTCTACAGTTGTCATCGTGGGTAATTACAGTGTTCGAGGCGGAAAGCAGAGAGTTATAAATACATAATACAAAGTACTCTAAGTACGATATAGAGTATTTCATTTTGTAATCGAATCATATGATTCTTCCTCTACGATATTGCATAGGCGAACCTCAGATCTGCATAAACTAGTCGCAGTATTGCATTGGCGGATTTGGGCATGGCAGGCATTCAACGCAATACTTTGACTACCAGGAGTGATTTGCTCCCAATCAACCGTAAAAAATGAGCGGTGCATATGACATATGATGGTAATTTAGCAGCGAATGGTCGCAAATGATAATCAATATACTGATAACTAACTTGTGTAGGATGATTAATGATAGAAATGATCGATCCAAGTGAGATGCCCTGTTTGTGAACTTCAGGCAGTGTGTAAATTTTTCCATACCCATCGAGGAAGGTATCAAGGCCAGTCAAAAAGCACTTGCTTCTAGGCGAGCGGCGAATCCACAAAAAAGGGCCTTATTTTAGGAGTTTAATGTACCCACCTTACATACGGCCATATCATATGTCATTTGAAAGCTTATTATCTCTACTTTAAGAAGATTGACGATGTGGAGCTGTCAAGTAGGGCCATAACCTCCTAATTTGCATAATTAACAAGGGTACCAAATTTGCATAAATGCGATATAATATTTGACATTTATTGTTAACTTCTCTAAGGATACGTTTAAACTATCGAGTGATATATAAAATGAAAGGTCTTTCCATGTAGGATACTAAATATATATTCAAAGACATATTGATATTGATTTCACTGAAATATTTAAAGTTTATATGGAAAACAATATTTTCCCCTTTTGAATAACAATATTTTACAAATTTTCACACATACAGTCACAACACACAGCCAAATCATACATCATTTGAAAGCAAATTATCTCTACTTCAAAATAATTGGCAATTTGGAGCTACCAAATCGGGCCATAACCCCCTACTTTGCATATCAACACGCATACCCGATTTGCATAAATGCGATATAGTATTATAAATTTATAACTTCTCTAAACATACGTTTAAACTATCGAGTGATATATCAAATGTAAGGTAATTGCATGTAGAATACAAAATGAATATCCAAAGAGATATTGAAATTGATTTCACTGAAATATTTTCATATCTATATGAAAATAATATTTTCCTGTTAAGAATAACAATATTTTAAAAATTTTAATACATATAGCCCTATCATACAGCCACATCATACATCATTTGAAAGCTCATAATATCTTCTTGAAGAAAAGTGACAACATTGAGCTATCAAGGAAGGCTGTACCCCATTATGTGCATAGTTTACACTGGTAAGCAATTTGCAGAAATGAGATATAAAATTAGAAAATTCATTGTTAACTATTCTAAACATACTTTTACACTATCGAGTGATATATTGTATTTGGTAATGGCATTTGCATGTTAAACACAAAATTGATATCAAAAGTGATATTTAAAGTGATTTTACTGAAATATTTTCATATTTCTGTTGAAATAAATATTTCCTCTTTTGAATAACTGTATTTAAAAAAAATTAAAGTATCAATGCAACCACAAGCATTATGTGAAAAAAAGCGCATAGCACATGGAGAACAAACAGCTGAAATTAGTTCTGAAAATTATTACTTTTTTGTTGAATATATGTTTTAAAACATATGAACACCTCTTCTTGTTTACAATATTATCCAATACCGATGTCTTACTTTTATAGGTCAGAGGCTGATTCTTTGAATATGCCTTTTGTTTGCAGTATAATATAGCCATTCACAGCATAAGGAAACATTTTAATGTTACTCAAGAATACCAACATTTTCTTGTAATGTTGTAACTATGAAAACAGGGTATATATAACATTTTGATTTTAACATATATGGTAAATGATTTGAACGCCAACATTATTTCGAAAAGATGTGTTGGGAAAATATCACGAATTACTGTTAAGTGCAAACATAAAAAAGATCCACATGAACGACGCTATTGTAGTTGTTGAAATGTAGCCCTGTAGCAGAAACAATGTGTCAGAGTAAGCTGCAGTCAAAGTAATGGCATGATTCATGATCCAAATCATTCATGTCATTTCCAGTAAATCTAGTAATTGTAGGATTCATCATCATCTTCTTCACCAGCATTGTCATGAGTAAAAGGGTTGCCACACTTATCGCTGCCTTGGCAGGAACAGAGGTCTGTGCAGGGAAGATTAATTTGACAGCAGACACATTTGGTGACATGTAATAAGAGAAAGCAGCTCCACATATCGTTCATATCTTAGTTGTTTGAATTTTGCGTATGATATTGTGTATATTGTAAGTGTATATTATGTAATGTTTGGCCGTTTTATGTATAGTGTTGATTTGCAATGGCGAGACGTAGCCCTAATCTACGTGTAATGTCCTATGGGGTAGCCGCGCAAGATTATAATGTGACACTGCGATCCTTTGACGCTACCTTTCGAGAATAGAGTTGTCTTCATCAGCCCTTCATTTTCTTTTGGTGAAACATGCGCACTGATTGAATTATTGTAGGTGTTACCAATCACGTTGTTCCACTGAAGTTCAGTCTGTTCAAGTACGGAAGCTAGAATATCTACTGTTCGTTCAGGCTGTATTTGTGTATGCTCATTTGAATCGGAGATCGGACTGTTGTAGGTTTTGTGAAGTTTGGCATCATCGTAACACTTATATTTTCGTTTCTTATGTATGTGATTAGGCTACGCTCACAAATAACCGTGAGGGCCGGACGAATTCGGGTTGGATTCGAAAATTTTGGGAGATTGTAGAGGTGAACTTGAAGTTTTTGATCTGCATATAGGTGACCTGAATTCTTTTTTTTTTGGTCCCCTTTTACTTTTTACGATTCAAAGGTTTTGAAAGTAATTTAATGAAAATTTAATAACATTTTAATATCATCCGATTGTCCAAAGTTAGTAAAAATTAAACAAGTGTTACGTGCAGAGAAAACGAACAAAAAGGTGAACTCAGCAGTTAACGTTTAAACAAAATTTATTACGAAAATAAAACTAATTGCTAAGTCAAGGATAGAGTACAAACTTTAAAAGTGTACAGACTACTTATCTCAGCTTGGACGGCAAAGCGCCAGTCTCAGAGTTGTAACAGTCTGTCGGATGAATGAACAGTCCTTTGGCTTGCAGGCTTGAAGTTGCACAAAGTCCACAGAGTAAATCCAGCGTTGGCAGTGAAGGTCTTGAGAAGTCTTGCAAATAACTACGGCTGGAGTTTTGAAACACTTGTAGTAACACCCAAGAGACACGATCCCAAAAGTCTGACTGGAAGCTGTGCACGTCCCTTTTTATACACATNAGCCCAGCTTTGAATTTAGAGTATTTTCACTCAAGTCAGTTTCAGTATCACTATCTTCATAATGGCCAGAACTGACTGTACTGACAGGCTGAGTTATAGTAGGATTAACCCTATTCAAATATGGCTTAAGCATATTTATGTGGCATAGCTGTTTTTGTTTTCGCCTGTCAGGTGTTATTATGATGTAATTTAAATCACTCAATTTATTATCAATTAGATAGGAACTGGAAGTAGAACAAGAACTTTTTGACCTGGTTCAAATTTCCGTTTTGAGGTGTTTTTATCGTATTTGATTTTCATTGACTGCTGAGATGACTCAAGATTGTCTCTGGCTAATTCACATGCTTTAGAGAGTTTTGTACGAGAATCTGACGCATATTGTAAAATATTCAGACAATCATCATCGTCTGATAGGAATTTCTCTTTAACGAGCTTAAGTGGGCCACGGACTGTATGTCCAAATACAAGCTCAAATGGGCTAAAACCAAGAGACTCCTGAATTGACTCTCTAACAGCAAAGAGCAGAAAATGAATTCCTTCATCCCACTGCTTCTCTGTGTAAAAGCAGTAGGTCCTAATCATGTTTTTCAAGGTTTGATGAAATCGCTCAAGAGCACCCTGACTTTCTGGATGATAGGCGGATGACCTTTACTGTTTAATGCCCAGCTGATCCATTACTTGTTGAAAAATACCAGACATAAAGTTGGAGCCTTGATCGGACTGAACACATTTAGGGAGGCCGAATAAAGTGAAAAATTTGACTAAAGCTCTCACTATAGTCTTTGTCTTTATATTTCTCAGTGGTGTGGCTTCGGGGAAACGAGTTGATGTACACATTATTGTCAGCATGTACTCATTTCCTGATCTTGTTTTTGGTAGGGGCCCAACACAGTCTATTAGAATCCTACTAAATGGTTCTTGAAATGCAGGAATTGGCTGTAAAGGGGCCTTTGGAATGGTCTGATTCGGCTTTCTTACCATTTGACATGTGTGACAAGTTTTACAGAAATGTGTTACATCCTGCCTGAGATTAGACCAATAAAAGTGACTGAGAATTTTATGATAAGTTTTCCTTACTCCCAAATGACCAGCCCAGGGCGTTTCATGGGCCAGGCGCCATATTTCAGCACAATAGGGCTTTGGAACCACAATTTCATGTTTTATAGCCCAATCGTCATCACCCAAAACGTCTGGAGGTCTCCATTTACGCATGAGAATACCAGATTTTGTATAATAGGAAACAGAGCTATCTGAAGTTTTACCTTCATTATCTACCTTGTCAAACAAATACAGAATATCTGGGTCTTTGTGTTGTTCTGCAATGAGATTTGATCTAGAAAATGTCTGACTTTGGTCAGCAGAAGTTTTACTGGAAGTTTCAAATCAACGAGGGATAACGGAATGATCCGTGTCAAACACCTGATTGAGAAGGGTGTTGTTTAAGTCAACATCTGTGACATTATTTTTGAGAGTATTTTGATTCTCAGAAGTTTTCTTTGACATGGCTCGAGTAATAGCACATGAAGGGAAAAAGCCGGGAATTTCTTCCTCTATTGGCTCTGGATTCTGCTTTAAACTAGGATTATCAGTCACAAGTGGATTAGTAATGACCTTGTCCCCAGTAAGGTCGTTTCCAAGAAGAAGGTGAATCCCTTCAAAAGGCAAAAAAGGCCTAATACCTATAGTCACAGGTCATGAAACAAAGTCCGAAGACAAATAGACATTATGGAGAGAAACAGGAATGTAGTCATTACAATCTACCCCCTTAATAAGAACTTTAGAACCTGAAAATGACTTTTCAGAAAACGGCAGGGTATCTGCCAACAAAAGAGACTGGGAAGCCCCGGTATCTCTTAGAATTTTGACAGGGGTAGCGGAAGAAAAATCACTAGAAAGTGATATAAAACCATCATGAATAAATGGTTAGAAAATACCAATAATGCTATATTGAGAAGAATTGACCTTGACCTCATAAATTGGGGATGAGAGGGATTTAACCTCAAAAAATGTGTTGCACACATTATTAGACTCTAATTGAGTTGATGAAGAAATAGAGCCAGTGGGCTTAGATCCACTTTGACCACTTTGACCTTCACGTTTTCTTTTCAATTTGAAACAATCTGACATTAAATGGCCGTCTTTCTTACAGTAATTACAAGAAAGTGTACCGAACTGTTTGTCAGAAGGAGATTGAGACTTGGGATCTGATGATGTGGGAGTGTTACTTGAACTCTGTGAACTGTTGTCATTTGATTTCCTACTCTCCTTTGAGAAATTCTTGTATGAAAAAGGACAAAAAAGTTAAATTTACCTGCATTGTTTCTGTATGAAAAGGACTGGGATGGTTTGCTGAGAAAGGAATATTTGTTGGTCAATGAATAATCATCGGCCAAACGTGCAGCAACTTCCAATGTATCTGCCTTTTGTTCATTGATAAATGTCTTGATGTCACTCCGGATGCACCTTTTAAATTCCTCAATCAAAACAAGCTGTCGTAATTTGTCATAATTCTGAAATGACCTTTCCAGAAGAACATCAACGATCAAACAGTTGCTCTTTTGTTCGAGCGAATTCAACATAAGTTTGATCCTTCACCTTCTCACAATCCCTAAATTTCTGACGGTAAGCTTCAGGCACCAACTCATAACCCTTGATAATTAATTCCTTCACAGAATCATAATTTGAAGCCTGCTCTACAGACAACTGAATGTAAATTTCTCTGGCTTTACCCACCAAAGCACTCTGCAAAAGCATAGACTAGGACTCCTTAGGCCAATTCAGACTCTGAGCAATTTTCTCAAAATGAAGGAAATATTTATCAACATCCTTTTCTTGGAAAGGGGGAACTAACCTGAAATGCTTAGTGATGTCAAACTTGTCTGAAGGGAAGAATTTTCCTGACTGTCCAAGCTCTAAACGTTTTATTTCTACCTGTAATCGCTGTTCTTCTAATCGCAATTCTTTTTCTCTCTGTCTTTCTTCCATTTCTAACTGCATTTGTATTTTTTCTTTTTCTAATGCAAATTTTTTTAAGCTCGAAATCTGCCTGTATTTCCAATTCCAATTTTCTAAGTTCAAAGGAAGACTCAGGCTCATAATCCTTTAAGGCGGATTCCTCAAACTGGCCTGAATTAACTAAATGTTTTGCAATCTTGAACTGTATTTCTCGCTTGCGCATAGATCTTTTGACATCTACTTTAAGGAAATTTGTCAGTGCTATGAGGTTGTCTTTTCTGAGGGAATTAAATGTGTCCTGATCAAGGTCAACCATAAATTCGTCTGGCTTGAATTCCGCCATGATTGAATTTCGCTGAGTTAACTGTGTACAGTAGTTTTGAAAAGGCTGTCAAAATGTTGTCAAACGGCTCAAAATATTCGTCTCCCAGATGAGCCCCCAATTTTGTTACGTGCAGAGAAAACGAACAAAATGGCGAACTCAGCAGTTAACGTTTAAACAAAGTTTATTACAAAAATAAAACTAATTGCTAAGTCAGGGATAGAGTACAAGCTTTAAAAGTGTACAGACTACTTATCTCAGCAGGGACGGCAAAGCTCCAGTCTCAGAGTTGTAACAGTCTGTCGGATGAATGAACAGTCCTTTGGCTTGCAAGCTTGAAGTTGCACAAAGTCCACAGAGTAAATCCAGCGTTGGCAGTGAAGGTCTTGAGAAATCTTGCATATTAATACGGCTGGAGTTTTGAAACACTTGTAGTAACACCCGAGAGACACGATCCCAAAAGTCTGACTAGAAGCTGTGCACGTCCCTTTTTATACACATGTGCTTACATAAGAGCATATAAGAACAGTCCAGAACTTTTATTGACATGCTAATTACTGTTCTAAAATTATCTCTCTTACACAACTAACTAAATTTCTAGAACATTCCAAACATGACTAATTGAATTCAAGGTTGTGAGGTCATTAAGGGCAGTGACCTTGAGAATGTTCTAGACTAATTGAATTCAGGTCAGGATGAGTGTGGGGGAAAATGACCTACATAACACAAGATTTAGAATCGTTTTGTCGTATTTCATTACTTTTATCTCACAAATATCTTGTATTTTGTATTGTCTTGTTGTCGCATGATTGTTCTAATGTTGTGGGTGAGCCACAATGGAAGGGGGTTCATTTCACAGTAATGAGTGGGTGACGATACAAGACAATGACACTTGGCTGAACTGTAACTAGGAACGCACATTTATTGACTGCAGTACTGTTACATGACTTACATGTGCTCTCTCGTTCACGCTCACGCTCACACTCACTGCCCAAAATACATGGCATGCGTGCTTATAGAGGCTCGGTAGGACAAAATAATTTTAGCAGGCTGCGTTGTGATTGGCTAGACTGGCCTGGTCCATAAAGTTTGTGTCAGTTTCCCACAGGAACGCGTGTAATACAAGAACACAACTGGTTTGAACAGGAAATGACTGAATAACAATGTAAACAATAATAACGTATTGCAATAAAATATAAATCAATAATGTAATTCACGACAAATGTATCGTAATGTTTCGCGTTTAACAAGGCCCTTGAATGTTGCCATTTGGTTTCATGAACTGCAATGTATCTGTTGGTTTTGTGTGTGTTTCGAAGTCGAGAATGTTCTCTTTGTTGCACCGATGACCTTTAAAGATAATGAGGTCTAACGATATGATTTCCTAAGAAGAGCTTTCGAAAATTTGAAAGTATGATGCAATTGTTTATGTTTGATATGAATTCATTAAGCTCATGGTGAGTTCCAATGAGAATCATATTTGTTCAGTGTGTTGCTGAATTATTCTCATTTTGTCTTGTAAAATGTAATGTCTGGAATTTCTGGTAAAACGGAAGATCCTGTATTGCACCCAAATACCTGACGGTAAAATTCACAGTTGACTTGAAAGTGTTGTTTTTGAAGATCATTTTCAGCACAGCTATCATGTATTTTGTTGTTGGTTGTTTTATTATGCAATCATTTGATGCTCTTCCTGATTTAATGCTCTGTCGACTGATTCCTTTGCTCCATTTTGCTGTGTATTAGTGTACATTGAAACAATATATAGTGTTACCAATGTCGCATTGGCCGGAACTTTTATTGTCTCAACAATCCGTGTAAAATCTGTCGTATTTTTTATGTATGTTGTTTATTTCTTCACGATATGTTTGAGAAAATAGTCAATGATCTGATCTGTGAAAGGTTGGACTGCATCATCCACTTATGATTTGGCAGCCCAAGAACTTTCCTGGTGGGCGTCATTTTGTTCACTTGTATTTTTTTAACATGAGGTACAAACTTGTAAGTGGTGCTATTATTTTATTGTTAACTGGAATAATCGCCATGGCTAATTAACACTTTATATAAAACAGCCAAACATAATATACACTGACAATGTATACAATATCATATACAAAATGCAAACAACGAAGATATGAACGGTGTGTGGAGTTGCTTTTCCTTCATTATATAACAATAAATACAATAAATGAAATATGGTACCTTCCGTCTACATATTCCACATAAATGAACTGAAAATACAGATGTAACACATATTTAGTAACAAATGGTGTCTCCATCAAAACAAGATTTGTAGAGAAATTGAAACAAAAATGACATAAATAATACAAAAGAGCCATTCAAAACACAGCTATTTATAACAAGATTGGAACTTATTAGGGATAATTGGATGGTGAAGTAATGTCGGTTTAATTTGCAAAATTTAAGCTCATCTGCTTTTCTTTTTACTTGTTTTTAAGAGTAACTGGTACGGTAATATTTCAACACTCAACTATAGAGCACAAAACACGTTTTAGAAAATTTGCAAAATAGGAAGAGCCAATTATCCCGAATTAGTTCCAATTGGTTTAATGTATTCTTGTTGCTCAGCTATATGGGAATTAGACACGAAAACGTTCCAGTCTGCGTATTCTTAATAAAAAAAATCAATTGCAAAACAAATTCAGATATTTATCCCTGTAACGTGAGCATTATTAGTATTTATCATACATGCTGTGCCTGTATTGCCATTTTTCTATTGTTCAGACGGGACTGATATGAGCCCATATTTTAACTAGTGAAAATATGGATTATATTTTCACTGTAACCGAACTACTTACAGCGACGCGTACGCGTGACCTTCGCTGTATGCGTGACCTTCGTTGGTATATAAAACAGCTGAGCGAATAAGACAAATGACAATCCGAAACGTCATTATGATTATGGTCAAAATTCTATTGTTTGCAGTCACTTCATGGGCATTGCACTTAGGCACAAGTACAGTTGTACCAAAAACATACAAACAAACGTATTGACATTAAAATTGTATAATTTGCCGACACCTGTCAATTCACGGCCGGTCCCGTGGCGGTGCAGTGTTTTCGTGTCGTCTACGCTGCTGAAGATTACACCATGGATGTATGATTACACGTAATGATATTGGTTGACAGAGCATCATGATAGAATCGCTTTACGACAAGTTTCCTGTTGATAGGCTTAAAGTATCTGGGCAGTGAATTACATCGTTTACAGTCGTAAATGGGCCACGAAAATCCAACCGCACTGAAAATACTCGCGATAGACAAGGTTGAAGGTGCACATGATATTTCCGATTTGTACCTGTCAGTGCACAGGCCATGATCGTGTCTGGTGGCACCGATGCGGTGCGGGTTTCAGATACAATGTACCATCTAGGGAAAATCAAACTTTCGCTTAAACTTAGTTTAGTTCTATTTAGGCAAGCCAGGAACGAAAATATACGAGCAGACGACGGAAATACCTTTGAAATATTTTATTCGTACGGCAACAAAATCACGAACGAGTTACGACACTACAGCTTACTGTGTACTCACTTCATGTTTTCACTAATCCGCTTACTGAGATGGTAAATTCGGCATATTTGACGTCTGGGAACATGTATAATTCTTCGAGATAAACTGACTGGTACGGGTATTATAGCCACTGTATGTGTATTCATAGACGTCGCAGAGCTGCTTGCTCTCTGTGCTCTCACAGCTGTTCATACTCTATAGAGTTTGAGCGTGGCGCGAGTATTTTGACCCGATTTTGGCGGCCTCATAACTTTCACACAGGGATGACGTTATGTATCAAAACACGAAAACACACCCATTTTACAAACTCCCGCCTATGTTTTACATCCACTGTCATTTTAAACAAAAAATAAATCGTCTTCAAATTGTGAAAACCTGTGTCGGACATCGTAATATCTAAATTGTTTGCTTTAAAAGTGCTCCATAAACCCTCCTTTGAAGTGGAATGGCCAAATAGCGGAATAATATCAAGAAGTGATACGGTTGTCATCACTCCTTAGCAACCAACTTTTTATAAGTACAGCCTGGAGGAAGCAAGGTCGATTTCAAGTTGATTTCGTCGCTAATTTCGAAGCGTCTGTAGGAAAACAGTCATAACCAAAGCATGCATGTATGATAAAGGGGTTATTACACGAAGTTAGGGCGATAACGCGTCGTATTCTCGTGATGTGTCCGTATTTTGACTCGTTGCTGCGCAACTCGTCAAAATACGGACACATCACTCGAATACGACGCGGTATCGCCCAAACTTCGTGTAATAACCCCTAATTACTACACAATATTTTGGATATTCAAAACAAGTCAAGACGTTTACAATTTAATTGAAAATATTCAATAAGAATATTTTTAATACATGTTTTGAGTTCATGATTCTATTCTACATGCAAATACCTATCATTTGATATATCACTTGATAGTTGGAAAGTAAGTTTAGAGTACTAAACTATGGATTTTTGTAATTTTATTTCGTATTCATGCAAATTAGGTACCCGTGTGCATTATGCAAATTAAATAATTACAGCCCTGTTTGTCAGCTGCATATCGTCATTTTCATGAGGCAGAGATAATAGGCTTTCAAATAACGTTTGATGTGGTTGTGTGATGCGGTTCTAAGTGTTAAAATTATTAAAATAAAGTTATTCAAAAGGGGAAAGTATATTGTTCTACATTAGTACGAAAACATTTTAGTAAAATTATTTTAATATCTCTTTGGACATCCATTTTGTATTCTCCATGCAAATACCATTCATTTGATATATCACTCGATAGTTTAAAGTATGTTTATAGTAGTTAATAAATTCTAATTCTATATCGCATTTATGCATATCGGGTACCCATGTAAATTATGCAAATTAAGGGCCACGTCCGTACTTGACAGCTCCACATTGTCAATTTGCTTTAAGTAGAGATAGTAAGCTTTCAAATGACGAATGATGATGCTGTACGATTTGGCTATTTGTATTATTGGTTTTAAATATTGTTATTGAAAAGGCGAAAATATTTTTTCAATATAAATATGAATTTATTTTGGTGAAATGAATTTAAATATCTTTTTGGATGTCTGTTTAGTATTCTACATGCAAATACCTTTCATTTGATATATATCACTCGATAGTTTAAAAGTATGTTTCCAGTAGTGAATTTCTAATATTATATCGCATAAATTCAAATTGGGTACCCGTTGGATTTATGCAAATTAGGGGCTACAGCCATACTTGACAGCTAAAGGTTGGCTATTTTCATCAAGTAGAGACAATAAGCTTTCAAATGTTACTAATGTGGCTGTATGATGTGGCTGTATGTATTGAAATTTTTAAAATATTGTTATTCAAAAGGGGGAAATATTTTTTTTCAATATAAATATGAAAATATTTCAGTTAAACCATTTTAATATCTTTTTAGATATCAATATTGTATTCTACGTGCAAATACCTTTCATTTGATATATCACTCGATAGTTTAGAAGTATGTTTAGAGTAGCTAGCAATGAATTTCCTAATTTTATGTCACATTTATGCAAATTTGGTACCCATGTGGTTTATGCAAATTAGGGGGTTATGGCCCTACTTGGCAGCTCCACATCGTCAAATTTCTTGAAGCAGAAATAATAAGATTTCAAATGATGTATGATGTGGCCGTGTGTAAGATGGGTACATTAAGTGTGAAAAATAGGTGAGCCTGCCGCTCGCCTATTCATGGGAGGAAATGCCAAGAAGATTTGACCGGTTAAGAGTGGCTTGACACCGCGATTTCTGCGTTGTTAAGATTCATTACGTATTCATAGTAACCCCTCGCCACCTGCCAATATCTTTGGGGGCTTTTGTCTTTTGGCCTGCTTTGCATATGACGTCGTTGGACACGACCTGCCAATCACCCAGGTAGTCAATTAAACTATTAATTGACTGTTTACCGACCCAATTAAAACTATCCAACAGTATCAGTCATATTTTAATCGCGTTGCCCGGGTGGGCACAACGTAGGAACGCGTGTATTTCTATGTGTACGTTTCACTTGTAGTGTTGTTCCTCGTTTCACCTACAGTAGTACCTTCAAGGTGACAGGCTTACTATTAATGTTCAGTATCATGGCTCCATCATGTTTTGCCTACTAATCACTGCCCGTAGCTGCCCGTCCTGAATGTAGCCTATCTATAGCTACAGTAATCAGTCAATATATAATACCCTGCGCCTTACACTTTTTATATAAACTTATAAAATCATAGTCCGAGCCGCAAAATTGTTGACTTTCGATCCGATATACAGGCTGATCGTTGAATCGCGCCGGCGCACTTGCCCCATAAGCTTACTACTCTGCAAAAGGTGGGTAGATGGAATTCCTGGGCCAAAATTGAACACTGGGGCGAAACCTTTTGTGAATCCATGTGAAAACATAAATAATTTATCAATTTTGATAAATAGTCCTGATTTGTAAGTTTGATCAAAATCGAGACCACATTCGAGGGCTATGCAGACTGTCCATGTACGCACACACAGGCAACCACCGGTGAATGTCAGCATCAGCGGCATAACTATCAGGTCGTGAATCGGCGGTTTGGGGGCCTGGATTATGATTTTATAGGTTTATATCACAAGTAAATGTTGTGGAATATTAACATATCGACCTATTACTGTATTGAATAGGCCAATTTCGTGATGGGCAGTGCTAGAAGAATGACGGGCAGGGACGGGCACTAATTAGTAGGACTGTTTCTTTGAATACTGTTCGATATTAAGTGACGGTCAAACTTTTGGGTGGTGTGCGTGACCGGCGGCACTGACACAAAATGGGTTGACAAGCGGATAATTGAGGTTTTCGTTCAGTATTGTTACCATTCGTCCATTGTGGAAACACAGACGGAAAACCAGAGAAAACGGCCCCGCTCCGAGAACAGTCCCGAGACAGGGACGGCCACACTTGTGGTGTTGTTTGTACCATCGTGCGTTTGAAGTCCTCGTGTCACCTACAGTATTACCTTCAAGGTGAAAGGGTTACTATTAAAGTTCATTATTATACACCTACTGCCGTAACCTATGGGAGTTTGACCGTCCAATAACTTTCCATATTTTGTACAGTAGGCGGAGTCCCAAATACGGGAGACGCGCGACTCGCAATTTGCTGGGGTTTGGAGCAATTTTATTTCAACAATCGCGCGCGTTCCACTCATATCGCGCGTGCCACATCCCTCAAAATTTACCATAGAATTAGTTTATACGGACGATTAATGAAGGGAGGTGTATAATAATAGGGTTATACATAAAATACGGCCCTGTATGGACGAGGGCTCAGTGAGTGACGTATTGGACTCGCCTTCGGCTCGTCCAATACGTCACTCACTGAGCCCTCGTCCATACAGGGCCGTATTTTGTGAATAACCCTATAGTAAGTATCATGGCCCTGAGTGTGTTACATTTCGTGATGTAAACCACGCAATGTTTTTTTTTACATCGCAAGGATTAATTTTCTCTTTATTGGCCCTTGCGAAGTTTGCGAAAATTTCTCCTTCTGAAAAATTTTCCGGCCCCAGTAGAACCCACTCATTTTTTTTCTTGGGTGACCTGTGACCAAATGTACGTAATAGTAAAGTGGATCATACGGGCCCGGGAAATAAAGGAGTATTAAAAGCAAAGTTCTATTCGT
>LD351152.1:130943-143216 GCA_001465055.1 Ptychodera flava
TTTACACCAATAATGCGCTCGGCAGAATGTATCACTCTGTTTAATAGGCGACGATCCGCAACAGTAGAACTCCCGTACCAGACAACAATGGAGACTGTCAACACACTATCAACGACTGCCCGATAATTTTTTATCAGGTGATCCCTGCTAAGACCGCAGCCCGCCAGCCTTCGTTTATGAACACAATGCTCGACGTGCGCGTGCCAGGTTAAATCACTGGAGATGCGGATGCTGAGGAATTTAAAGGTGTCAACTATCTCGACATCTGTGCCATTGATAGACAAAGGTGTGAGAGGAGTCTTATTCCTTCGAAAATCAATAATGACCTCTTTTGTCTTGCTAACATTTAATTCTAAGTTATTAGCGGCACACCACATCACCAATTCATTCATCAACCTGGCTGCGATAATTGATCTCATTTTCGTCAATCAGCCCAGCATCAGTTGTATCATCTGCAAATTTCATAGTAGGGCAGTCGTCAAACCACGATATGCAATCGGAAGTCATTAAAGAATAAAGCAACGGGGACAGGGCGCAGCCTTGTGGTGCACCTGTATTCAAAACCAATGTTTTAAAATATCGTGAACCTATTTTCACCATCTGCGGTCTGCCTGTAAGAAAGTCGAGAGTCCAGCTTGAAATGTTGCGGTCCATACCAATACTTATTAACTTAACATGGAGCCTGAATGGCAAGATAGTGTTGAACGCTGAGCTAACATGCGAGCATACGTAGGCCTTTTCCTATCGAGATGTTGTAAGATACATTCTAAAACAAGTGAATTTGCATCTTCAACCGAACGTTTTGACTTATAAGCAAACTGATATGGATCGAATCTATCTGGAATAAAAGATTTCATGAATCTTGCAACGAGCTTTTCAAAACACTTCATTACTATAGAGGTTAGAGCAACCGGGCGATAATCATTCATGCTAATGACTGGTGTGCGTTTTGGTACTGGGATTATTATTGATGTTTTGAAAATGACTGGAACGTGACAGGTGCGAAATGACCAATTGAAAATTTAAGTAAAAATACCACATAAATGTAGGGCACACATTGTAAGCAGCCTTGGTGATACATTGTCCGGCCCTGGGGCTTTACGCATATTTAACTTCAAAAACTCACGTTTTGTATCATTGCATGAAATATATAATGTCCTTTCAGAGTCAGTAGGCACTGTTGGTGTTTCAGTTCCGCGATCAAAGCGACTGTAAAACAAGTTCAGATCGTCAGGAAGCGATGGGTCATCTGGGATTCTTGGTTTTGATTTAAAGTTGTAATCAGCGATTTTTTTGAATACCCTTCCAAAGTTCTCTTGAGTTCGTTAATGAAATGTCACTTTCCAATTTGTTTTGATACATACGCTTGGCTGACTTTATGCACTTCTTCAGATCGTACTGGGCCTTGACAAATTCACTACGATTTCCGTGATGAAACGCTTCCTGCTTAGCTTTCAGTTTACTCCGCAAAAGACCGTTGAACCAAGGCTTCTGGTTTGGGTACACGGTAACCTCTTTAATAGGAACACATAAACCTTCACAGAATATGATATAACTCAAGATGGTATCAGTACACTCATCTATTGATGTTGCATTTTCGAGGAAAACGTCCCAATCTGTACAATCAAAGCAATCGCCCAGCATCAGTTGTATCATCTGCAAATTTAATAGTAGGGCAGTCGTCAAACCACGTCAAACAGCTATTGTCGATAGCTGATGAAGTCCATTGGGAGACGAATCGTTTGACTGGCTGTTCCCGTTTTAGCTTAGTTTTGTAAGTGGGGATAAGGTGGATCATTTTGTGATCTGAGTCGCCTAGAGGGGCACGTTTTAGTGAATGGTACGCTCCTTTAATAGTAGTGTAACAGTGGTCTGGTATCTGGTCTTTACGGGTATAACACGATACGTGCTGATGGAATTTAGGCATAGTTTTAAGTAGTGTTGAATGGTTAAAATCTCCGGCAACAGTGGAAATTGCCCGTGGATGCGCAGTCTCATGTTCAGTTATAATGTCACCAAGCTGGTACATTGCTTCTGTGGCGTTAACTTCAGGAGGTACATAAGTCACTGTAAGGATGATTGAGCCAAACTCTCTTGGCAGATAGATTGGACGACAGTGTAAGAGTTTCAAGTTCGGGCAGGCAAGTATGGGATAAAACCCTAGAATCTGTGCACCAAGCTTAATTTATCAGAAAACAAACACCCCCACCTCGCTCCTTCCTTACATCTCCACATACTCGGTCAGCACGAAATAGTGTAAATCCAGGTGGTTTCATAGCAGTGTCGGGTATACTGGAATCAAGCCACGTCTCAGTTACGAAGTACGCATTACAGTCTCGAAAATCCTGCATGGTGCACATGAGACCAACAAGTTCGTCGACTTTATACCTCAGAGACCGAACATTAGCCAACATAATGCTCGGAAGCGGTGTTTTACAATTACGTCTACGCAATCTTGCCAATATCCCCCTCGCTTACCAAGCCTTGGTGGCACCTGTCGGTGACCATGCTGACTTGCGTTGGAATTTCCATTGCTGTCCTGGCTAGAATCTGCTGCCAGATTTCAAATGAAAGTTTGTGTAGAATGTAGATCCGAATAAGCATCTACACAGGTAGACCGAAGGAGGAGCAGTTCTTCCCTTGAATAGGTCTGTAACCCAGACAGGTGACGTCGTGTCGCCATGGTTCGGCGCCATCTTGCATATACCAAATACCTCTTTTATCATACATTTATCATTCCGCTTGACGTTTTGCCCGTTCGACTATCTCGACCTCCTATTTGTTGTTTTATGACTTACTTATATGAACTATAGGGATACGTTTAACGTTATTTCTCTATGACTACCATAAGCCTGTGTGCACTTGAATGAAAATACACTCTCTTGTGGCTTTTCAGGTATTCAAGGTCTACCATGCCATTCAAATAATATTGGAAACGAATGAACCTGTGTACGAGAACACCACTGCGTATGTGTTTACTGAGTTGCCAGGAAATTCGAGCGGCGATGGAGGTTTAAAGTTTTCCAGCGAAGTCATTCTCAACGGTAGCATTGCCAACATCTTTCTCCCGGAAGATAAAATAACTAAAGCAGGAGCATATTATGTGACCTTTGACCTTACTTACAGTAAGTTGCTAAACAATTGGTTCTTCATGTTAAATGCCTCTTATTAATGTGAATGGATTATATAAAGATCAGCTTTCTATATTTGATTTTTAACCCTGCGTACTTTGTTCCCTGTAGGTCATTTGTACCCTTCTGGGAAATATTTTCATTTTACGCACAAAGACTGCCGTTTTCAAAGCATAAAAATACACTTTGAATACATCCATTGTCCGCGTTTAAATATGGTACATGCAAGACGAAATTGTATTTATCATAGTTACGTTTACTCTCGCTATTCTGAACTCTACTGACAAGAAGAAATACGAAGTTTCAAGAATTGTTCATATAATGCTCCAAATATCTAATTCTTATCTTAGCTCAAAATATTCAAATAATACATAATCCTTTTTTCTATCTTTATATTCTATGACAACATTGCTCCTTTTTCTTTTACAAACATTGAAACATGGATTATGTCCACAATACCCTTCGACGTTAAAGTCACTTTTACAATAGACATATTTTAAATATCCACCAGATGTGAACTGAAAGTGCTCACGTTGTTCACAACAGGTTCATTAAATAACAATACACTTCACGGAATCACCAGATCTATCAGATCATTATATGTAGCAGGTTTCATTAATATACGCACAGTACTCTCGGAGTTAAATCACTAATTACAAAACTTCATTTCATATGCAAATGAGCTGTTTATTAACATAACACTGCACAATCGGACAATTATATATCTAGCAGATCGACATATGTAGCACGATTCATCAACTTCAATGCTGTAATTCCGGATTTATATCACTAATTACAAAGTTCATTAAATATGCAATGAACCCTCAATTGACACTGCGCAGTGCTTTACGCGACAGCTAGATATTTTCAGATCAATATCTGTAGCAGCTTTCACCAAATTTGGTGCAATAATTTCAGAGTTTTATCAATAATTACAAACTTCATTATACATAAAAATGAATTCTCAATTAACTTTACACTATCCTTAAATGCTTGCCAACACATTAAGATATCTCTCGGATCAGCATCTGCAGCAGACTTCATCAAATTTATTTAATTAGTGCAGTTATTTCGGAGTTCTATGACTCTTTACAAATCTTCATTAAATATGCAAATCAGCTATTTATTAACTTGACACAACTCTGTGCTTTACTCGACAATTAGATATTTATCAGATTAATATATGTAGCAGGTTTCACCTAATTTGGTGCAATAATTTCATAGTTATATCACTGATTACAAATTTCATTATATATGCAAATGAATCCTTTATTAACTTCAAACTACTAAATGCTCCAAAACACAGTCAGATGTCTCCCGGATCAGTATCTGCAGCAGTTTTCATCAACTTTGGTGCAGTTATGTTGGAGTTCTATGACTAATTACAAAACTGCATTAAAAATGCAAATCAGGTATTTATTTGCTTGACAGCGCCCAATGCTTCTCAGCACAGTTAGAAAACTATATGATCAATATCCGTATCACCAAATTTGGTATAGGAATTTTGGAGTTTTATCACTTATCACAAGTTCATTTAATTAAATTCAATTAAATTAATTTAAGTTCAAATTAGCATATAATTGACATGACACTTGCTGTATGGTCAAAATATTCTGAGATTATCATCTGTGAAAAAAATTTCTTGAAATTTTGAGCAGTATTTCGTGATATGTGTGGACACTGTCATTACTGCCTCCATAGGAAACAATTATATATAAAAAATAGTTCATAACTTCATTAACATGCAAGCCACACTAACCAAAATCCAATGACTTCTTAGCATACAGTACTTGTCTAACAAATCTGACTTGAATCCGTTCAGCCGATTCTTGGTTATCCTGTAAACAGACAGACAGACACATACACTCAAATACACACAAACACACACACACAAACAAACACACGAACATGGACAGACAGACATCGCTACGACATTAGCTCATGTGTGTGAACACATGAGCTAAAAAATTGGGCCATTTTGTAAAAATACATGAAAATAATTATCTTTCGTCACTCTGTCTTTGTCTCCTGTTTGGATTTCAGATCATGGAGTCGAATTTCACGTGACAAGCACTGTACACAGATGTTATTATTCTGTTGATTACACCAACTCTTGGCAAAGCAGTGGTTGCAAGGTTCGTATTCCATGTCCTGGTGCTGTGCAATCAGGCGTTCTACTTTATTTGAAGTCACTTTTTTACCTCGATGAACAATAAATAAACATGTAAAAGGCGAGGTCCAGTACCTTTATAAATTACATCTATACACCTACCGTGCAGGTGTTCAACCGTCTGCTAGGAAATCGTTACTCGAGCTTGCCGCATTACTGAATATCTCCTAAACACAGCATAAAGACTATATAATTTGAACATACGCTTGCTTGTTTTGGCATATAAACATATGAATGAACGTAGTTGTAGGGTGATTTGAAGTGCATGAATATGTAATCCAATTCTAATGGCACACAAAACAAAAACATCGACAGAACATAATTAATGTGTTCATAGGGATGTTTTGCACTATGATTAAATATGGCCGCAGCAAAGTTCTTTTTGACATAGTCTTTCTTATTGAAAACCATTACTCTTGTGAAACTGAACAAATTAAATATTTTTTTTTGAATTTCACTTGTGCCGCTGGTTTATTAGTTTATGTCAATCTCCTTTTCAGGTATCGTCAAAGTCCAACGTGAATTCCACTTTATGTTTGTGCAATCACCTGACAACGTTTGTGGCACTGTAATGTGGAATACCCGTAAGCGCTACACTACCGAAGTGTAAGAAAATGGTTCAAGATGCTGGCACTATGACATTAGCATTCGCATTTGCTGTAAATATTAATCTTCAGGTGTTAGCCTTGACATTTTACATTTTACTTCAGACTAAAGACAACCGTATATTTTCAGGAGTTTAATCCATAGTTATCGAGTATCCCGAGTATAATGTACTTATTTGAATGGATTTCCCACATCTTTTTGAACTCGCTAAACATCTTTTATTTTGGCTAGCAAAGATCAGTTGTTGTGCTTTCAAACTAGTCACTTCAGTCAATATTTAACCGTCGTTGTAATACTTATTGAAAATTGTTTAAAATATATTTTCTGTGGAACCAATGGCTTGCAGGTGCTCGACACTTTATGCACCATCTAAAGTTTTGTCAACTGCATAGACATGATTTAATATGGTTAGGTGACATGTTAAGTTCACGTCACACGTCGTTCCATCAAACCCATCAATTTTCACATGAATGTTCATTTCTAAGGAATATCTTGCATCTTCTCCGTGGCATGAGAAGAGCATGTTAGTTTTCTAATGTATGTGTTCTTGAGCAGTGGCATGTTGACGTAAGTCTTTTCTAGTTTAAATCTGCTTTTCGACAAATGTGACTGTAATATCCAATTTTCATGAGTATAATATTGCTTAAGTTGTATTATAGTAATATTGTTGTTCGAAAGTGATATTATAGTGGCAGACTATCATTTAATACAGTGAGATCACTTTATCTTAGCTTGGGTGTGGTTAGATATTATTACAGACGTTTGATTTATAAAAAAAAAAGTTGTTTATCCTTAGCTAACCAGAAATATAGAAAAGTAAGTACGATTTTTGTATTGAGTGCCAAAACGCTGAGGTTGCAAAAACGCCAAGGTCAAAGGATGGATATCGGCTTGTTGCATTTATGTTTAAGTTCCAACATATCACTTTCCAAAATTATAAAAAACTCTCAAAGAAGAAAGTGGGCAAAAATTATCTGGCTTTTGTAAGCTTGTTGAAAAGGACCAGCGCATGTTTAGGGATTGTGCCTTAGAATCGAACATTTTAAGTGCAGACAATAGACCTATTCATAATTAAAACTATGATCAATATTGGATTTTAAATGCCGTAGTCTTTTTGGAAAATTACTATCATTATTAAAGTAATTGTATGAATCGTGTTTTTGTTATTGCTCTTTCACAATATACAAAAACCCGACTGATTTGCTGAAACAAAGACATGACTGTAATCCTTACAATTTTGTGAGTTGCTAATGTTTTCACAAAAACCTTAATATGTCACATAAGAATTGGAAATAACATAAATTAGAGAAATAAAATCATGGTTTATTTTTGTTTGCTAGACTGATCCCATAGTCTCCTCTTTAAAGACGGGAGCAATATCGGTTTTTGCTTGCTTTTGTAATATATTTGTTAACAGTAAAATAAAGCAATAAGAGAGAAACAAAACTAAACTATATCTGTTTTAATGTAACATGGTCTAAATTGAATTTGGAAAGAATGTTTAATTCTTAACGTTTTTAACTTTTAATTTTCCTTCTAACAAAGAATATAATTCGGCGGTCTGGAATCAGAAAAAAATGTAAAATTATACCAGTATTTGACACTCAAAATGGCCGTCAATTCTTAACGAAACAAAATATAGAACTATATATTGTTAAACTATCACGGTTATCACGTTTAACACAGCCTACAACCGAGAAAAATTACCAAAATAAGAATAAACATGTGACACATAAAGTTTGTATTACTTCTATTAACACCATTGGAACTATCATTGGGACAACTAGATTTTGAAGTGATGCCTGTTTAATCTACAAATACAAGCTCATTTTCTGTTAAGTTATGCACTTGTTTTATGGATAATTTGTAATATAACAACATTCAGCTATAAGACACCGAACATTTTTGGGAAATTTAAAAAATATGAATATCAAATTATCCCAAATTAGTTCCAATCGCGTTTATATTTCACATAATCAATGTTTGAAAATTACGGTTAAAAACTTTACATGTCAAACTTTACACTTTTGAATATCATGATATTTCAATTTAAGTGTGTGTTATACAACTCTTAAATCGTTATTTGTTCCATTAAATATTTCCTGGATATATTAATGTCCGCTTAGTTGTTTGATTGATTGAGCAGAAACCAACGATTATTCCTTACGATACGTATTATTCATTATGTGTACACAGGGCTCCTCTAAAACGACATTACTTCAGCTGAAGCAGCAACAGATATATTAGTCTACAAAATGTCAATTAAGGTACCATAATAGTAAATCGAGTATAGTATGTCAGGAAAGAGTAGCATTTGACCGGTCTACCGCCTTTGACAGGGAAAATAAAAATATTTTGATTCCCTATGTTTCCTGGATCTTGGTGTGAGTTCCAAGTTTGCAGTAAAAACGATAATTTGAACGCGTCGCTTCATATCTTTGATCCGAAACCGCACGTTCAAGCGAATCTAGTCAAGCAACAACAAATGTAGTTGCTAAGAAATTACAATGAAACTGCAAGGTTTAACGATACTACATTACAGGAGGTAACATGAGTTCTCCCCAATCGTCGTTGATTGATTCAAGGCAGGGCATATCAAATTAACTCAGACTGAGATACCATTTACGACACTTTATTGAACGGGGAAGGAGATTCAAGCCGCTATCAGCTATATATTGAAAAATAAGCTCAGTAGACTTACAAGACGACAGGTTTCACAAAAAACGTATGCGAGTTGGCAATACTTTGATTTTGCGGCATAATTCAAAATATGGCTGTTTCAGTTACAGCATCCCAATATTTTTTCTGTTAAAAGTTATTTTCAAGTTTCTAATATGTACCTGTATCAAATAAAACAAATTTAACAAATGAGTAAAAAGCATGAGTAAAATCAGGCCAAGACAATATAACGATATAAACAACAAGAGAAAAACGAATAGTAATATTTTTATTGACAACCTGGCCATAACTAATTTCAAAATGTTGGAGTAGAACAAAAACTGTTCTTTCAAAACCTGGAAATTTTCAAATATGAAACAGCAAAAATTACTGAGTATAACAAAGTATGTTAGTTTTCACTCAGAAAAAATGCTAAACATCTTGGTAAAAGTTGAAAATACTGTCTCTCTTATACAATTACAAATTTTATAGTAAGAAGAGTGGGTAGCTGAGAAAACATTACAGTTTTAAGTGCAAATCTTCCTTTAAAGATCCATTAGCTGTAACTTTGGTCATTTTTTTTTTTATTTTGTTTGTTCTGTGTATCATCTGCAGTTTCTGGTTTGAATCCCTGAACCACGGAGAAATTCATGATATTTAGCTCATAAATATACCCTATATGAGTATAATCTGCATTGTTATTGTTTAAATTTTGTATTCAGGTCCGGACTAGAATACATTTATCAGCAATTACAATGATCATCACATACACGGGTTGTGTTGGCAAGCAGGACACCGGGCATTGGTTATGATGATCGGATTGTATTTGATACATTAAAACAGAGTAGTGAAAAATTAGTCAAAATTTACAGCTTATGCCCCTTTAAGTTTCCCAAGTGTCAAATAATACTAGTCCTGAGCACAGTTCCTGTTTAGTTAAATGCTCCATTAGCTGTGTTTTTGGCTATTTATTCTGAAATCTGTGATCAACTACTTTTTAGCCTACTGATTGCGATCTCAGAGTTGTAACTTAATAAAGCTGCACGCGCGCGACATCGGACAACGCAGCATGAAATTCTGACATATTTTGATCTTGCATGCGCGGTTGTTGTTGCAGCTTGAAGTCTTAGCAATAAATTCATATGAATTAGTGTGACTTTTAACATGCACTGTAACATTAGAAGGTTTTATATTGTCATTGCTCTTGCGGAAAATCCGGAAACATATTCATTTATGCATGTTACTGAAAGAAAATGACGTTCAGTGATAAGTACTATGAAAATAATTGCATAAATGCCAAATATTCTGCTTGTCAAGACAGCCAACGCCAAATAGCCATTGTTATTTTTGATAGCTGGATTCTCATCCGGATTTATAAATAACTCAATCTATTAGTAGCAGTACAAACTATTTATAGCATTCAACAACGAACATTTCACTATACCTGCCTGCTTTGGTGCAGATCCAATCTCATGATCAATCGCGGATCGCGCAAAAGTTGATGGAAATTCAGTGCCGTTCCTTATTTGTAGTGTTATGTATGTCTTTTTCCCCCACACTCATCATGACCTGAGTCTAATTAGTCTAGAACATTCTCAAGGTCATTGTCCCTCACGACCTTACAACTTTGAATTCAATTCGTCATGTTTGGAATGTTCTGGAAATTCAATTAGTTGTGTAAGAGAGATAATTTTAGAACAGTTAGCATGTCAATGAAAGTTCTAGATTGTTCTCATATGCCCTTATATAAGCACATGAGTATAAATAGGGGCCGACACAGCTTGCAGTCAGACATTTGGGATAGTGTCTCTTGGTGTTACTTCAAGTCTTTGGAACCTCCAGCAGTATTAATTTCAAGACTTCTCAAGACCTTCGCTGCCACGCTGGATTTATACTGTGGACTTTGTGCACTTCAAGCCTGCATGCCAACGGACTGTTCATTCATCCAACTGAATGTTACAACTCTAAGACTGGAGCTTTGCCGTCCCAGCTGAGATAAGTAGCCTGTACACTTTTATGGTTTGTATCTATCCCTGACTTAGCAATTACTTTTATTTTTCGTAATAAATTTCATTTTCACAGGAAACTGCTGAGGTCACCTTTTGTTCGTTTTCTTTCACGTAACAGAAGCTAAACCAGTCCAGAGTTGTTTTCGATCCGTCTTTTATGGAGACCAAAACAATTTCGCGTCCTTCCGGGAGAAACCAACTTTTGAAACGGTCGATCGATCGTACGGTGCACTAATCCGCTAAAACAGGAGGTTCAGATGTTCACTTTACGTACAGCGTCCGATGTACCCTTTTACGATAGGTAGTCGGATTTGTATTGAAACGATCATACGACTGTTGCGTTTTTGTGACATTTATAGGCAATGTTCGTGATCCCTGGGATCACCTTTGTTCTAGTCTGTAATAGGATTATGTAGGTGTGATAGCCTTTTGTTTTCCGTTGAAAGTGTAATCTAGTGGCTATTTTTTCTGATGAGACAATCTGGTGTCAACACAGGCCTTTAAGTAAACTGCTGGCACTCTAAATGCGTCATTTCGGTCAAAGGAAGGCAACAATGCGCCTTATTTTCGAGTACACGAACTGTGTTTTGTTTTGCAGATTTCGCAAAAACCTATCCGCACACGGACGGCAAACCACCTCTCTGAGACGAACACAGAAAATTTCCTGGTACACTTTCTAATATATTCTACACTGTATGGGCTACTTTAAACGATGCTCAACAGAAAGATAGTAAGGATGTGGCATAAAATTCTTAACATCCTCAGCTTCTGCCTTATCTGCCGCTGTTGTTAGCGCCCTCAACGGTGAAATTTTCTTCAAAATGTTTTGTTTTTCGTCACTGCTTTCAGATAACCCTGCATCGAGATCACTTTTCCGGAAGCGACTACTTAGATTATTGGTCAAAACTACTGCGTCCAACACTGGGAAAAATGCTTGATATACAACACGTATACTAATAAAATGCACAAGTACAGTGTACACTTGCTGTGTAAATATCTGCAACACGTATACTCTTGATTTGCTTAGATATACGCTACGCATATCATGCTTTAAAATGGATATCCGTTGCGTTTACAATCAATATTGTGTTCCATATACGTCAATATACTAAAATATATTGAACGTTTATCAAACGTTTTGTCTAGTGCAAAGTCATGGCATCTCTTTGACTGCCAAAACTACGATTTCCTAGATACCCCTGTGAAGCCCTCTAGCGCAACCCCTCGACAGAGCAAGACAGTATACTTTAATTTCAGATGAAAGTACTATCGTTACAATCTATTGAAGCAAATCACTTCATTATGAAAAAGGTGATATGAACTAAGCATTACAATACGAGCATAATGGGATACAGTGTACATATTGAACATCCTCAAAAATGTGACACAGCGATGTTTTTGGTGTTTTGCGACCTCTAGGAATACTTGGTGTAGTGGTTCAGCACGCGTTATATAAAACACTAGGAAGACGTGTTGCATTCTAAATTATGTGATGACAGAATTATCCACATAGCAATGACATTTTATACTCAGATTAGATTGGTTATAATTCTTTTCCTTTCTAATGTTCAAACAAAATTTGCTATTTCATAACTTCTATTCGTTTGAGAGAACGCATACTAACCCCACCACTGAGTTGTCATGAAATCCACTTTTGCCGGCTTGAAAAATATTTTACTGTCAGGGGAAAATAGCGATC
>LD351152.1:201470-219417 GCA_001465055.1 Ptychodera flava
AAAATTGGTTATGATCTCTTGTTTTCTGGTAAGGAAGGTAAAGTGTTGTCGATCCATCTTATCTTAGTATGGAGAAGCTATATTGTGGATTAATGGTGATTGGTTCTGAGCGATAAAAGATTCTCTCGTGTTCCCGTGTGGTATTAAATGTAACACTATTAATAGTGAGCTCTGATTTGCCCAGACGGTCACGTGACTCTTCATATATTCATGATATACCGTAAAGTTGGCCATTCCTATCTCCAAAGTGGGTTTCTTTCAAATTGTTTTTATTTTTATCACAAGTTTCAATGTACTGATATAATATAGCGATTAACAACCCCTTTAAATTGGGGCTCGGTTTTGACCATTTCACTCCTTAAACACACGACTGAAGTTCGTGCGTATATGTTGTTTACCGGTCGAAGCCGTGTGATATCCTTTCAAAGTGGTGCTTTATTGCTTATATATCTCTCGCGATACAATTAAAGAAAATGGATTGATTGTTGCTGCTGTCATATCAACTTAACATGAATACTATGACAACCACTTTAGTGTTTGTGGGTTTGGAATATATAATTTTTGACATATTATAGCTGTTAACTTTCTTTCCCTAATTTGAGTTATTGAAATGAGTAAAACGTCTTTTATTTACCACCATTTTAACTTTTTAGTGCTATTTGATGCCTATAGAGTATTTTTCTATGATCCCTTTTAACGAGTAAATGTCAGTAAAGTAACACAAACTTTTGAGTTTAGGCATTGTCACTGCATAATTTTCGAGTTTACCCCATCAAGCCATATCTTGTTGGAAAAACAACTGCGTTAGTGTTTCAGAGATATGATATTTATGTGGCTTCCTTATTCGCTGCGTTTGGTAGGAGAGGAAACATTACCCATACCCTATCCCTTAAATGTATATTATAGAGGGATGTACGGCATGTCATATATTAGGAAAACAATCGACGCACCCCATAAGTCTCAAGAAGATACACTCTTTTAATGTTTTTTACTTCTTTATTGCATTAAGTTCTTTCAAATGATATATAGATACCTTGTAAAAATTGTTTGGAGGAACATGAACTTAATTATTGGGTTTGAAATTAAGCAAATTTTACAATTTACATTTCATGTCCGATATAAAATCTAATCGATGTTTGAATATCGATTTATCCCCATTTATTTGTATACCAATGGTAAGGGAATTATCTGGGCTTTCTAAGAATGTATTGTTTATGGTACTTTTTTTGTTTTTGTTTCCGACGAGCGGTAAATATGTTACCCCTAACCCGTTCCTATTTTACTACTGAGGGCGTGACAGCCCTTCACAAACAAGTCGTTACACTCTCACACACCATCAGTTAAATGGAAAATACGCAGATTATGACAGCTGAGAATACTAGCTAACAGAAAATCAAATGGGTAAAATGCCTTAGAGGGGATGATTTCGATACCTGGCCAACGGACTAACTGTTTTGTGCATATTGTTCATAAAAATCACTTAAAAATGGCACAAACTGAAAGGCTTAAGCTTTTTAACTTTAAAATATGCAACTTTTCCCAATAAAACTATACATGTTTGGGAAGGCCTATTTCAGAGCTTTCAAACAGTATAACATTTATATGGTTTCATAATTCATGGTTCCAGGCAGAAAGGGAAACATTACCCCTACCCCATATGTTGTAATTTCGTTTTTAAAAAATCACTTAAAATTGACACAAACTGAAAGGCATAAGCTTTTTAACTTTAAAATATGGACTTTTCCCAATAAAACTATACATGTTTGGAAAGGCCTATTTCAGAGCTTTCAAACAGTATAACATTTATATGGTTTCATAATTCATGGTCCCAGGCATAAAGGGAAACATTACCCCTACCCCATATGTTGTAATTTCGTTCTTAAAAAATCACTTAAAATTGACACAAACTGAAAGGCATAAGCTTTGTAACTTTAAAATATGGACTTTTCCCAATGAAACTATACATGTTTGGAAAGGCCCTTTTCAGAGCTTTCAAACAGTATACAATTCATATGGTTTCTTTATTCATGGTCCGAGGCAGAAAGGGAAGCATTACCCCTACCCCATATGTTGTAATTTCGTTCTTAAAAATCACTTAAAATCGACACAAACCGAAAGGTTTAAGCTTTGTAACTTTTAAATATGCAATTTTTCCCAAAAATCTATATATTTTTAGAAAGGTCTGATGCAGCACTTTCAAAAAATGTAACATTTTTATGGTTTCATCATTCATGGTTCGAAACAGAAAGGGAAACATTACCCCTACCCCTTATGTTACACACGGATATATGGCATACCGCGTAATAAGAAAACAAGCTCATGCACCCACTAAATCTCAAGACACATACTTTTAATGTTGTTTTTCTTGTTTATTGCACTGAGTTCTTTCACAAAATATATAAATACCTTATGAAAAATTGTTTGGAGGAACGGGAACTTAATTATTGGGTATGAAATTTAGCAAATTTTTCAATTTACGGCCAATGGCCGATATAAAGTCTATTCGACGTTCGAATATTAATTTATCCCTATTAAGTTATATATCAATGAAAAGGCCATGATCTTGGCTTTCTAAAAATGTAACGTTTATAGTATTTTATTGTTTCTGTTTGTCGAGCGGTAAATACGTGACCCCTACCCCATTGTTGAAATCCAAGATGGCGGCAAAGATGGCGCCAAATGAACCCCATGGGACACTATTTGATTTTGGGAACATCAAAATTCGTTAAATATAGACCCTAAGGATTACAAAAATGTAGGTTAAAAAAATACATCCATGGGGTGCATGGGAACCCTACCTTCCGACTAGACTATAGGGGGACACTTTGAATTTTAACATTTTGTTCCTACCTGAGATTGTACATAGCTGTAATGATGCAATCTTCGTCTTCATAACCAAGGACTGCAATGTCATGGACTATTGGCGGTGTTCTGTCAATTATGTATGTCATTGAGTGACACACTGTAGTAGCCATTGGGCCTCCGAAGTCAACCTTATTTATAGCTCTGACAGTGATATGGTAAGGTCCATCTAGGAAAAATGGCCAATATACCGATATATCAACACGGCGAGTCTACTATCTACAACAATCTAAATGATATCATCCGATTTTAGTTTATTTATTTATTATTTATTTATTTCACTCTAAAGGATTACCCATTTACATGCTCAAATCGAGTTAAAATTATCCAATAAGGCTGTAATCTACCATGGGGTCCTAATTAAACACACAGAATTAAAATCCAATAAGTGTTAAAAAACAAACAATGAAGTCAAATAGCAGACAAAATAAAATTATAAATAAAATATTTAAAAAATCAACAAAGCAAAGAGATAAAAAACAAAAGTTCTATTTATCAATATTATCCCTAATAAAACATTTCAGCCGAGCTTTAAAAATTTCAACATTGTGGATGCACCGAATATCATCAGGAAGTGAGTTCCAGAAACTTGAGGCACGCATAGAGAACGTCCTCTGGCCTGTTTGTGTACGGAATTGAGGGAGTAGCAATTTATGAGTTGCAGCAGAACGTGTCTGGTAACCATGAACATCATTTAAAGGCACAAATTTCTCAGAGAGATACGATGGTGCAGTATTCAGAAGACAATTATAGGTTAAAACACATGTAAAATAAAAGATATGTTGTTTAACGGAAAAAACATTGGCTGCTTCAAAGAGTGAATCGGTTGAGGTATTAAAATCAACATTGAGAAGAACTCTCAGTGCTCTTTTCTGTAACTTATACACTTTCTCGATATTTTTTAAAGTTGTATTTCCCCAAACTACACAACAGTAATCAATAGCTGACTGAATTAAACCATAATACAGAACTTTTCTAAGATGACATGGAATGAATTTGAATAGTCTTCGAAGTAAACCGATTCTCTTACTCAGAGTGAGACATAAATCGTCAATATGTTTGTCCCAAGTAAGAACATTGTCCAATGTAACACCTAAAATCTTCTCAAATGAAACACAAGAGATATTACACTCATTAATGGCAATATCAAGTCTATCACCCATTGTATCTGCACATTTTAATTTTTGGCGAGATCCAACCAACAGGGCTTTCGATTTGCCTTCATTAATGACCATGCCATTGTTAATTACCCAATCGTTCACTGAAGTGGCGTCGTTTTGGAGCGTCTGATTAACATCGGCAACTGAAATGCCAGATGTAAGGAGAGTCTTGTCGTCGGCATACATGTCTAGGTTAGAATTACACAAAGTCAGTGGCAAATCATTGATGAAAATGGTAAAAAGCAGTGGATCTAATATTGATCCCTGAGGCACACCAACAGTAACTTTTTCAACGTCAGATATCTTACTCACGTGACAAACAACTTGAGAACGATCTGAGAGGAAAGAATCAAACCATTTTAACACATTTCCATGCAATCCATAAAGAGACAATTTCTTAAGTAGTACATCGTGGTTAACAAGATCGAACGCTTTAGAGAGGTCCAAAAACAAAACACCTGAAGCCGACCACCATCAATGTTTTCAAGTAACTCATCACAAATACGTATCAATGCAGTTTGACAAGAGTGGTTCTTTCGAAAACCAGACTGAGTATCGTGAAGGACACCTTTCTCAGATAAAAATTTATACAAAGTACTGTGAACATGACTTTCAATTACTTTAGAAATAGCTGGTAAAATAGAAATAGGTCTGTAATTGGACATTTCTGTTAAACTACCATTGCCTTTGTAAATAGGAACAACGCGTGCATTTTTAAATAAGTCTGGAAAAACTGCGTTGTCGATACCAATATTAAGTACTTTCGTAAGAGACTCGGAGATTACAGATGCACCAGCTCGCAGCAACTTTGCATGGACATCATCAGTCCCTGTCGACTTCGAACTAAGTAAAGCGTTTTTGACAAAATCAACAGAAAGATGTGGAATCTTAAAGACTGAACCTCTGAGTTTATCGTTGAGATGCTCAGACAATGAAGAAAAATCAGGATTGCAGTCTGCTGAAACATTCATCTTTCTTGAAATCTTAGAGAAATAACAGTTAAAAGCATCAGCAATAATGGCTGGATATGTGACAGGAGTACCATCCACCTCAATCGGAGTATATTTTTAATGCTTAGGTCTCAGGACATTGTTATAAATATGCCAAACTGCCTTCGAATTTGAACCTTTGTCCTTAATTTCGTCAATCAAGTAATCCCTCTTTGCCTTATCGATCATATGCACAAGTTTATTTCTGGCTAACCTGTACTGCGCAATTTTGGAAACATCCGATTTCGCTTGCCTTGAAAGATCAACTCTATCGTGCATAGCATTCAAAATATCTCTATTCATCCAGGCTGGTTGTTTACGTCGTTTTACACGTCTTTCAATAAAAGGAGCATGGATATCACATATTCTATTGAAAATATTAACCAAAGCCTTGTAGCAACATTTACATTATCAGCCGCATCAATTAAATACCATGGAGCAAATGAAAGGTCACAAAGAAAAGGACCAAGCTCGAAATGAGTAAAGGAACGAAATTTAAGAGTGAGATGAGACGAAACCAATAAATTGTTCTTTCTCTTATGAGTTAAAATGATGGGATAGTGATCAGAAAGCCCAATCTCAGGAACACAAACATTCGAGACTAGTTCTCTGTTCGACACATAGATATGGTCAATACATGTTTGAGAAATATGTCTAGTTGGCTGGAGAATAAGTTGCTCAAAGTTCAAATTGATTAAAGACTGAATGTAATTTTGACCATTTGATGTAAAAAGATCAATATTGAAATCTCCCAAAATGTAAAGTTCTTTTCCAGTATAAAAACCTCTTTCTAAATTCACTTCAATGTTAATATCAATATCATGTGAGGTGTTAAGGGGTCTGTAAACACCCGCTACGAGAAAGGAGTTACAATTAGTGGGTTTAATTTCGAGCCACATGATTTCTAAATCAGAAGATTCTAAGTCAAACCGTCTCGTATACATTATGGTGGGTCTAATATAAGCTAGGATACCTCCGCCTTTCTTACCAATTCTGTCTTTTCTTTCAACTAAGTAATTTGTGATTGTAAAATCATCAGTGCTATCACTGGCATCGAGAAATGTTTCAGAAAAGAACATAACGTCAGTTGATATTCGCTGATCGGTATTGAGATAATGAATGACCTGGTCCAGTTTATTTGACAAGTGTTGAATGTTCCAGTATCCAAACCTTAAGCCTTTGTAAAACTTTGAAGAGCTTGGCGGAACGTCTGTAGAAATTGCGGCATTACCTTCCTCGCCTAACCTTTAATGCTGTCTTCGGAAACGCATGCAGTGTTGAGATTTATGACCAATGAGTCCACAAGTCCAGCAGCGAATAGGTGTGCCATGTCTACAAACACGTTGAATGTGACCAGATTCACCACAGTTGAAACACCGAACGACGCGTTGTTGTTGGTTATCATCGTGAAAAACCTGCTTGTTCATAAATCTTGGCATATTGGACTGCTTTGACATGTGTCGTACGTATGGTGGTGCTGTATTTCTTCCTCTAAGGCGCGCGGTTTTCCTGGTGTAACAGAGGTTGATAAGGTTTGCATTTGAGAGAAGTCTGTAACAACCAGTGTACGTGAGGTGCACACCGTCACGAAGAAGCAAAGACGAATCGACTGATCCATCGCTGAATCGAAAGTTAGCGTCATTGTCAATAAATCTGATGGGAGAGTCTTCTTTAGAGCATATTTTAGCCAGTTCACCGTTGATTTGGTCTATTTTAGAGAGCAGTTGTGGATCGGAATCATCAATGCGTGGACAGATACTGAGCACCTTTACTTTGCCGCAACAAATTTTACTGAGGTCAATGAGTAGCTGATTATAGTCGGTTAAAATGTTGTCTACTGACTTCGATGAACTACAGTCATTACCTCCAATTTCCACAAAAACTTCGTTGAATGGGTCGTTGCACGAATAGTTAGCAGATATGAAATGGCGTAGCTGATCAGTTGTTGCACCCGACAGGCTTCTGATCACAAGATCTTCTGATTTACATGAAAAGTTACATAGCAGTGAATCACCTATGAATAACGTCTTGCTAGAGTTGTTATTACGGTCACCAAATTTTCGAACATTGTTTGAATTCAATGCAGGTGGTCTAGCGAAGGAGATTGGACAACATCAAAGCCTTCTTGAATTGTGTTAGGTGGTTGTAGTTCAGAAATAGCAACACTGTTGACAGGTTGAGAATTACGTAATGCCGAAATATCTGCCTGTAAATTAGAAATTTCCTTCTCGAGATCTCGGCACTTAGCATGTAGATGTTTATTTTCCGTGGTTTTTGTAGAGAGCTCTGAGAATAGTTCAGTATTCACAACTTGGAGTGCTGATAATTCCATCCGAAATTTTGTCTGTTCGTTTTTTATATCAGTCATAACGCATCTTACGTCCTTTATCAAGCTAGTTATGCACCGACACTCGGGACACGGCCAGAAATAACGCTGGGTTTCCTCATCAGTTGCATTAACACAGTCAAGATGGAACCAAATAAAGCATAAACTACAACGTACCATTTCACCTGTGTCGGTTCTGTTGTGCTTGCATGTATCACTACATAAAGGGGGACAATCAGTGCGATGACTTTGAATATCACATCTGCGTTTCCTACCTCTTGAGCTTTTCTTGGTAGGTTCTTCAGTAGCTGTATCCAACAAAGTAGCATGTCGTAAGGTAGCTTCATGATCAAGGCTATTCAGCTTTTCAGAGGCTCTGTTGTTCAGTGCATTTCCAATGTAGTGACATTTGGATTTTATTTCTTCGGGTGAAAGATCAGGCAGTATATTTTGCATCTCGTTTTCAATTCTCCTGACATATCATAGTTGATACAGTGAAGTGAAATTTCTACAGACATATACCTGTTTTAGCAACATTAAATGAGAAAGAGGCCATGACCGAGGATCACCTTCGAGCTCAGGTTCATCGAACTCATTTGCCAATCCTACGTGGGTCCATTCACTTTCATCAAAGAAATGGGCATGGGGATCCTTGTGTGGATGGACGTCTTCAAGACAAGCCTCACTGCCTATAGTCCACGTGTAACCATAGATACCTGTCTCGTCGTCGTGGTACCCGTCCCAATTCGCTGCATAAAAGAAAAGATATCATCTGAATTACAGATCATTGTTTTATAAATTTGAAAAATATCTGAATTATGAAATATTGCGAGAACGTCATCCTTGTATAATGTTTACATCGTAGATCATATGTATTGATTCTGATAACATAATATACACATAACTGTACCCGAAGTTCTCATTAACAGAGGTAAGACCATTTTATTTTAATTTCAATTAGCGTTTGTGAAACAAAGTGGTTTCAAATGGGAAAAGGATTGCTCATACCATTAAAGTACAAGGAATCAACGTATACCTGGTATGTATCTGTTTGCTCTGGTATATTTGAGATCAAAAGATGGTTTGTGCCCATTGAAGACTGTTTTGGAACCTGGTCCGTCGATGATAAATCCAGAAGAAAAACGAAAACTTAATTTTGGTAAAACTTTGAAACCAAATAATATGTTAATATCTAAAGATTATTTAAAACACTGAGCCTTCTTTATATTGAGTTTTGTACATTGTGTAAGGGAAGATTAGAGTCATCTGCAAATTTTGATTTTAACAAAATAACCTGTATCTAATGGTAAATTATCTGCTATAAATAAACAAACAAAAACCCAAACAAATATATGAATAGGTGAGACTGTGCAATGTAGTGCAAGAGTTCTAAAAGTTACAATTTTAAAGCACAAATCTCTTACAGACCTTCTAGACTAAGCTTTGTGAGAATTCAATAGTGGTTAATTTACAGAATGTCAAAATTGCTTCCGAATTCGCCATCAGGGGCCTATACCTGTGGTTTTTCAGTTTTGTCGTGTCCACACATCTGAACTCCCATTCATCTGGCACGTAATCAACACAGCGTTCGTAAGCAACTTCGTCCATGGCTCCATTTTCAATATGACCGGGCTCTGGAGGACTGAAGTCTGCGATGACTGGCTTGGATGAAATGATGTTGTCATATCCTTTTTGGATAAAATGACATTAGGTCTTAATGTTAAAGTTTAGTAAGAGTCATCATTAAATATAATAAAGCTTGGTTTGCACCTATAAAAATACACAGTACTCGTTTCTGTAGTGAACTTATTGTTCTCCTTTGAAGCTGTAATGAAGGCAAAAGGTTATTTTTGCGAACAGTATAATTACATGTATATGTCTTGAATGAAGTTAAACATTATAAATTTTCTTCTTAGTTTGTAAAAGCAATGTAAATATGCATGAGGAAAGACACCCGTCACGATTGCGGAGCCAATAAACATATAGTGTATCGATATAGAGATTGTTCAATCGATCCTAATGAAACATGCCTTAACTAGAAATGTGTTTGCCATAGTAAGCTTATTCACTGTATACCATTACGGGAAGGCTCCATTAACTTAGCAATACCCGACTTCCCTATGAGGATCAATTTCACAAACCTGCCTTTCCTACAATGGCACTACAATGGCACCAGCTGGATTAGATAAACATAACAATGGAACATTAACGCCTTAAGGGATTAAAAGTCTTCTGTTTGTCACCCGAGTTGGTCAGGCAAGGACTCAGGTTTCAGGTACCATGTAAGTTAATGCAGTCTTCCCCTAATGCGGATGTCTGAGGAACTACAAGATTTCCGTTAATAGACGGGATTGTCAATCATACTGTACCAACATTCATGTACCTAACCTGAATGCAAAACGCAAAACATTCCGGGACAACTGTGACCGAGGTAATGTTTCAAGTACCATTAGTTCCACTGTAATTTCACTGACGAACTTACCAGGAACGTTTTCTGCATGTATGTTGATGTAGTGGACATCTCGGTGACGGAGGTCAAGGTTGTTGTGGTTCAGTCGCAATAACCGACCAACGCCAAGTTTTTCGAAATAGTGAAAGCGGCCAGACTGTAGGACACAAAATGGAAATGCAATGAAATTTGCCATTTTTATCAATTCATATAAAGGTCACACTACTATGCATAAGCTCTACATTCGACCTTTTATAATTCTTGTTCAGCGGTACACTAGAGACAGCTTTAATTCATGTAAGTTTGTTCTACATCAGGTAGCAAGGGGTATTGGACGTCACGATAAAACATGGTAACCGTTTCACTAAAATTAAGTTACATCAAATATTTTGATACTAAACGAAATGTTAGAGGATAGACAATAATTGTAAGATTTCATTCATGTGACTTTACAAACAAGGGCTTAATTAGCAGTAATTTTTTAACCAATGCTTTTATATTTGTACTGATTATTGTCGTTTAACAAACTTGTATTGTTAAAACGTTCCGAAACGATCTCTTCTCCTGCTTGAGCTGTTAAGGTTTGTGATTCACACTGTTGGAATCAACTTAAACTGTTCCCAAAATGTAATGCCAAATAACTGAATACGGTAAAACAAAATCAGACAAGTCATCGTTGATGACACAGTCCCCACTTGTTAATGGGTGCTTTGATTACAGGTCCTCAGAGAGGATAGAGTCCTTTGATTACAGGTCCTCAGAGAGGATAGAGTCCTCTTCATTAGGTCTGTGATAAAAATACTTTTGAATAAATTCGCTTGATACATGTCTGAGTTGTAGTTCAGGAGATGAAAAAATCGTAATGAAATGGCCACATGGTGGCCATATTGGATCGAATCACAAAACAAATCAATGTGCATATGTATGACATAGGTCAATGTCCTTGTACCAAGTTTGAATAAAATCTGTAGAAACATGCCTGAGTTATGACTCTGTACATGAAAAAATCGTAATAAAATGGCCGCCTGCTGGCGGCCATATTGGATCGTATCACAAAACAAATCAATGTGCATATGTATGACATAGGTCAATGTCCTTGTACCAATTTTGAATGAAATTGGTTGAGATATGCCTGAGTTATTGCTCTGTACATGAAACAATCGTAACAAAATGGCCGCATGGCGGCCATATTGGATTGTATCACAAAACAAATTGATGTGCATAGCTATGACATTGGTCAATGTCCTTGTACCAACTTTGAATAAAATCTGTAGAAACATGCCTGAGTTATGGCTCTGTACATGAAAAAATCGTAATAAAATGGCCGCCTGGCGGCCATATTGGATCGTATCGCGACGCAAATCAACGTGTATATGTATGACATTAGTCAATGTCCTTGTACCAATTTTGAATGAAATTGGTTGAGATATGCCTGAGTTATGGCTCTATACATGAAAAAATCGTAACAAAATGGCCGCACGGCGGCCATATTGGATCGTATCACAAAAAGAATCGACGTGCATATCTATGACACTGGTCAATGTCCTTGTACCAACTTTGAATAAAATCAGTTGAAACATGCCTGAATTATGGCTCTGTACATGAAAAAATCGTAATAAAATGGCCGCCTGGCAGCCATATTGGATCGTATCACAAAACAAATCGACGTGCATCTGTATGACATATGAAGTAATCGTTGCACCAAGTTTGAATGAAATCGCATCAGGCATCTCTGAGATATCTGCGTGAACGGACGGACGGACGCACGCACGCACGCACGCACGCACGGACGCACGCACACACGCACGGACATGACCAAACCTATAAGTCCCCCCGGACGGTGTCCGTGGGGACTAAAAATGTATGAACAATTGATTCACCGCAGTTTTGCTACTACATTCTTGACGAGTTGATATCGACAGTTCCATATAATATATGTCCCTTACTTCATGAAGGTCAATTTCATATCCCTCTATGCCCGATAGCAACTCGCATCTACCACTGGTTCCGTAATCATAGTTGAAGCTCAGACACTTATTGGATGGAATTCGAAGGAAATGTGCAGCACAGTCGGATTTCCTACCATAGGAGGCTACCTGGTAAGGCGCAAGTCCCAGTCGACCAAGTCTATCTTTTGTAAATCTAGTAAGAGGATCACTCTGGCTTTCCACTGATTCAGTCATTGCGTTTGTAGTGACATCATTCCAGGGTATAATTTGATCAGAAAATATACCGTATCCAAAACCTACCCCCTCCTGACAGAGGAAAAACATCAAAATATTTACGATTGTATCTAATTCACTCTGGCTTTCCACTGATTCAGTCATTGCGTTTGTAGTGACATCATTCCAGGGTATAATTTGATCAGAAAATATACCGTATCCAAAACCTATCCCCTCCTGACAGAGGAAAAACATCAAGATATTTACGATTGTATCTAATTGATTAAGGTAGCTAAGTACCTTATAGACACTGTCAGATTTTTACTTTTTTCTCATTTATAGAAGTCCCAAACCCAAATGAAGTATATATTTTCTGAAAGCCATGGTATTTGGAAATCCGTTCGTGCACAGTACACACACGTACAGTCATTTGCATAATAGTCACGGGACAAGCGTTCTGCTGAACCTTCCAAAAATCTGTTTTCCTCTCTTTAGCGAACACGCTGCACGATTTCCGGTTGAAATTTATGCATTGACAAACATTAGCAATACCTGCGATTTTTTTTCTCGAAGTCTCCATTTAAATTATATGGCGCGGCAATTAAAATTCCCTGAAAAGCACCTCAGTCTAACACTTTTACCAGTGCATAACAAACCCCCCCCCAAAAAAAAAAAAAGCATATAAAGGAAATCCCAGACGCAGATTTGAAGGGTTTTACCAAGGCTTGTCAAAGCACACATTTCAACTTGAAATCGTGCAGCGTGTTCGCTAAAGGGAGGTAAAACCGATGTTTGAAAGGTTTGGCAATCGTTTGTCACGTGACTATTATGCAAATAATGACAATGTACTGTGCACGGTCGGATTTTCCAATATCAGGGCTTTCAGGAAATATATACTTTAGTTTGGTTTGAGACTCTTTAACTAAAAAAAATGAAAATCTGAAAGTGTCTATAAGGTATGTATAGTAGCTACCTTAAGCCCAGTGCGTATGAGGGAGGTTTTACGACTTTCTCCGAAGCATCTTTTTCGTTTTACATGTGTATAGTTGATGGACGACTTTAGAAAGGTTATACTCGATACGTACAACGTGCAGTCTGCCAGGAACGCCGTATAAACATAAACAGACGTTTATAACATAAATTGTATGGTAATTAAACAATGTACGACATCGATCTCCTTGCTATTGTAATCAGTGTTTCTGCTTTCCTGAATTATATTTGATAAAATGGAGATGTTCTGTACAAATAAAACCTCAAGTTCGTGTACTGTTTAAAACATATTATTGGCTTTCGTATTGACTTCAACGTCAAATTATAATTGCATTTTCCTTTAACGCAAACTTTTTAAACAAAGTTAACTAAAAAGCAATAAGAAAGAAAAAGAACCACCCGTCCCCTTTCTAAAGTTCGATGCCCTCTTGTAGCCGCTTACCTTTTGGCTGACTAATGGACTATCATCATACACAATAGCATTAGCTCTCAGCACGTCAGTTCTACTCGTAGAGTAGAACTTTAGCGTGACTCTCCCTCCGGGGAAGGTGACGTCATACGTTTGCAAAAAGCAAGTGGCCATGGCCACATTATGAGCTGAGTCAGTTGCCTTGACAGTGAAATGCGTGACGACTCCTCCCGGCAACATCTTCCAAGAAGAAATATTTATTTTAAATAAAACATTTTAGCAAATAACATTTAATCAATTATAAAACCAACCAATCAACTGCATTGAAGGAGGAGAAAATGCTTTGAATAGAACAATGGTGCGGTTGCATCTTAGCGTTGAAAAAGTTGAAGCAAATAACCATACGTGCAATGAAATCATTTAATTACGATAACCACACTAAAAATTAGTTTCTTCAGTTAAGTATTTTCTTTTCATTAGGTGTAAATGATATATACATTTTTGTATGTCTCAAGCAAAAATATTCCAACAGAGAAATTATAATATAAAGATTGTGTTGCGTATACCTGAAATTGTGAGTTTTGTGTCTGATTGAATATAAATATTTATAGTAATGACCAAGCTTATAACATCGGATACATAAAGTGTATAAGTGTATAACCATGCATACCGTGCCTTTACTGAATTACACTTACTATTATCATTAATGCCTAACACTATGAGAAATATTTTTGAAAAATGAGATTTGCTGTTTTCACAAATTTTGAAGCAAAATAAATGAAAATCAAAGGAAAACCACTCATTTTCTTGGTTTTTCAGTGCAAAAGTTTGAACTGTGCAGCCAACTTCACATTAATCGGCGTTTTTGATACATAAACATTTACAGTGTAGATTTGTTAACATCAGCTGCATAGTTAGATCTTGATTTTTCTCTCTTGCAAAATTGTGAACTATATGCACGGTTGGCAATCATTTGTTATTTCCAATGAAAAAGGTCAAGAAAATGATGTTGGCTTGAAAAAGAAAGTATTTCATACTGAAGTTGTAGTTTCTCTGGTAGAAAAATCAAATGCTATTCAGAGTACCAACATTGCATCGATTTGCTAGGAGAAATTTCTCTAAACTTGTCAGGGGTAGTAATTCTATGCCCTGGACCTCTGATAAGCCCATGTGCTGAAATTAGTCGGAGGTATTTTTTCTATACCCCTGAAACTCCAATTGGGTACTATTTCCCTGCCCTGAATTTTGTCAGGGGTACTATTTATGTGCCCCAGGAACTTAACTGGGGGTACTTTTTCTATGCCCCTAGAACTTAACTGGGGGTACTTTTTCTATGCCCCAAGAACTTAACTGGGGGTACTTTTTCTATGCCCCAGGAACTTAACTGGGGTACTTTTTCTATGCCCCTAGAACTTAACTGGGGGTACTTTTTCTATGCCCCTAGAACTTAACTGGGGGTACTCTTTCTATGCCCCAGGAACTTAACTAGGGGTACTTTTTCTATGCCCCTAGAACTTCACTGGGGGTACTTTTTCTATGCCCCAGGAACTTAACTGGGGGTACTTTTTCTATGCCCCTAGAACTTAACTGGGGGTACTATTTCCCTGCCCTGAATTTTGTCAGGGATCAAACTGCTTGGCCTTCAGTTATGCTGCAGAAGTCTATAATAGAAAAGGGCAATACAATGTAGCAAAGGTTTTGTGAAACATACACGTACACTATGCAAGTCACAGCATGGCAATTTATAATGGAATTATAATTTTATATTATGACCAGAGCACAAAATAGAGAAGGAGCAGGCATATTCCTGAAGATAAAAAGTTCTTGATGAAATCACATAGGAAATATCTGTTGTGAAATGCTACTTTATTCTGTGTTGGTAATATTTAAAATATTTATACACACAAGTTGTTAAAGAACTGGTAAAAATACACCAACAAATTTTTACCATTTTAGACCACAAAAGATGCCCATGTGATAGATGTTTTATCACATTATTGTGCTGGACTGATCTACCTAATGTATGTACAAGATAAAATGAAGTGATAACATGCAATTAAAGTATGACAGCAATTTAAATAAAGGTATGATAGGAATATCATATCATATCATTTCAGATTTTTTTTCAGGACTGCTTATTTCTCAGGTCAAAATTAATGTTGAACAACTAATCTACAATAACACAGTCCACTTTAGTCCGATGCTATTGAAATCTTTGGTACTTTGCTATTATTACTTTTGAAAAAAAATACCGCAATTATACGGTGTCGCTCAAATTTGATCAGAATTGGTATATACCAGTATGGGTTACCAATGATCAACAATAAATGTTGTTTCTATCTTTTCAGTGGAGGAAAATTCTACGTTGATGTTTTGACAATGATTTCTGCACAGTATAACCAGAAAAACAACAAGAAATATTTAAACCAGAAAAACAAGTATGACAAAAGTACAATGATTTCTGCACAGTACAACCAGAAAAACAACAAGAAATATTTAAACCAGAAAAACAAGTATGACAAAAGTAAATAAGGTCTGAAACTTTAGGTACTGAAGGTCAACTTTAGCAACATGCAGAGCAGAAACAAGCCCCTCTTAGTTTGAGTATAGACGGTCTTCCCCCTCTACTGTCTATGGTTTCAGCAGGTCTGTTAATATGTAACAGTTCATAAACAATGACAGGAAATGACTCAAGATCAGTGGAGTTTGCCTGTTTCTTACTGGCATACCATCACTCCTGCACATTTGCAGGATTTCACTTTTTCTTACCTCATTTGCACATTTTTGACACCGATGTGTTCATTTGAACAAATTCACATCTCAACCCCTGCATCTACCTGTACACCAAATACTGAGATGGTAGCTCTGGCAGTATGGGAGCCTTTGTGTGTGACGGACATACATCCGCACATACATACATACCTTAGGGCTCATAAGTTTATTCAGATATTTTTCAGCGTGCCCTTCAGGCGTGTAACTTTAATATTTTTATAGAATTAAAACTTGTTTCAGTATTTCATAGACACTGACATCTCCAACTGGATCCATTTTTCCATGCCATATGTCTGACGTAAAAGACATTTTGGCTTGTGTCTGCTACTGTATGAGTGTTGTCCTAATTAACTCCAAATGTCTTAATATATCATCAACGTATTGTACAGTCAAACCTGTGTTAGTGGCCACCTGTATATAGTGAAAACGTGTCTATAATGACTACTTTGCTTCATTCCCTGTGCAATTGACATGTACATTAATTAACCTGTCTGTAAAGGCCACTTTAGGAAAGTCCCCTTAATGGCTGTTATAGAAAAGTTTGACACTATACAATAAAAATAAATGCAACACATGTTGGATTGCAAACTTCCCTGACATTCCTTGTAATTCTTAATTCGGGCCAAATTATTTCACAACAAAATGAGCATTTTTTTCAGCAAAATTTGTTATGTGTTGATATAGCATGTGTGGAGTGAATGCGTAAGCCATGAGATCCCATAGGTCCATAGACTTGTGAAGCTTGCAGGCTTCTGGTTGCTTTGAATTATTCATGAAGACACCAGGTCATGATTATACAATTAGTTACACAGTAGACAGAGTTTCAAGCATGACTTTTTGTGACCAGAAAAGTTGTGTCCATGTAGAAATGTCAAATGCTGCAACTCCAACCAAAGTTATGATCTCATTGATTTCTCCCAAATCCCAAAAAGATTTATGCACTGATTGTGGCTCGTATGTAACGATACAGGCAGATTGTTAGGTACACTAGTCACTTGGTAACTAAACTCCACATACTGGCCTAGTAAAGTGTCACAATTTGATAAAATTAATTAGGCAAAAAGGGTCCAGCGATTCAGGTAGTCTACATATTACTCTGCCCGAGCAAGTTCAACAGGTACAAATTCACTGCTTCAGCTAGTGTAGCAGTGCTACCCGGCAAGTTCCAGCACAGGCTACCCAGACAGTATTAAAAAGCTTATTATTGAGTTTTTCTCACTGTTTTCTCTATCAGTTCCTCTCCTTTTCTTCATCACAGTCCCTCTATGGATATAGGGACTGTGTCTTCATGCTCTGACTGATCGGAGTAAATGAAATAAACGGTTATATAATCTAACCCAGCCTCTAAACTCTTTATTCATTTTACACCCATTGCAAGGACGTTTATCTCTCATGTACACATCTTGTAATTAATTAGTCAACACAACTAATTATGCTCATCCGCGGACTTATCAAGGGTTGGTCAACATTGGAAAGATAGAGATTTCCTCATGCCATGAACTGCACGCAAGGCACTGGCAGGGTTTGCACTGTTCGCAACCATATACACGTTTGAAATTAGAGTAGCTGGCTCCCCTCGGCCATCGAAAAATACATTGGCCGCAGTAAATTTTGAATTAATGGTCATGAATGGCAGCAATTTAGTAATTTTTGAAAACATTTCAGTAGAGCTTCTTACCTTCCAATTTTAGTAACCTTTCCTATCTTGCGCGATGTTGACCAACCCGTAAAATCCCTGAGAAGTCCACGGATTAGCATAATTAGTTGTGTTAACTAATTAATTACAACATGTGTGTACGAGAGATATACCTCCTTGTAATGGGGTGTA
>LD351154.1:13553-32414 GCA_001465055.1 Ptychodera flava
TTTTATCACAGACCTAATTAATGAAGAGAACTCTATCCTCTCTGAGGACATGTAATCAAAGTACCCATTAACAAGTGGGGACTGTGTCATCAACGATGACTTGTTTTAACTGAAAGGGGAAATATGAAAATATTTGTGTTGTAAACTTAATATTAACAACAAGCTTCAAATCAGTCCACACAAACAGCATATCAGCTGTGAATAACTGTGAAGAGACCCAACGGTGCGTTCTACCCTAACCTCTTCACCCCAGTTCATTGTAAACAGGTCCACAATCACCATTGATAACAAAGGATTTTGGACTTAACCATGATCATGAAAGGATTAACATTGCAACAGTTCCATTGTTTGCCTGTTTTTATCAAATACCTGCAATGCCTTATGTAAATTGTTGTTGTTTATTGACACAGCACGAGAGACTAATGAAGGTTGTTGAAGAAGAGAGAGCGCAGGGAGAGACAAGGTTGAAAGAAGCGTTGGCAGAGCAGCAAGAACTTTCACAAAAACTGACTCAGAAATGTGTGGAGGAAGAGAGACAAAAAGCTCAGGAAGCTATACAAAAAGCAATAGAAGTGAGTAAGGTTGACACTGAGGGCGCTCACATGTAAGCGTTTACCATTCTGTGGGTGCCTTCTCCTGTACTACACTAAGGTTGGTCTGGCTGGTCGTGACAGAGTGTATTGAAGGAATAACATTCAGCAAATTTATCTTGCAAGAAACTGTTGTTCTTAACCTCACCATTTCACATTGTGAGCTCAAGGTTCTTGTGAATCATTTGGTTGACATAGTCCAAGCTTATGTTAAGAAACAACCTGGGCGCTTGCAACACTACAGAGTATTTGCCAAAAGGCATTAGTCACTTGGTGAGATTGAAACTTCCCCATACACCCGAGCAGAATGCAAATTGCCTTAAAAGTTTACACAGTAAATAATTAAAAGGGTTCACATAACAAGTGATTTATTTCCCTGATATTTAATGAAACATAGAAAAGTGACTAGTGGGTTAGTGTCGTCACCATCAGAATTTGAACAATTTTTCCTGATTCAAATGGTCTCTAGGTTTCTTGATTTTGGAAAAGAAATAAATGCTATAAAATAGTGTAAAATGATAATTGCAATATCTTTCAAAATGTTTTCTTTCCAGTTTTCATCACTGCTTCAAAAGAGCTGTTTGCAAATGACGTCATTGTTCTCTCAAGAATATGCAAACATAAATATTTATCTGCAAAGTTAGATATTTTTTGGAAATTACTCATTCTTCAAGAATGTGTGAAATGAAGCTTAATAGGCAACTTCGAATGTTACAACGACCACTAAAGGACATATTAATGTATCGGACTACAAGCTGCAACAACAGTCATGCATGCAACACTAATAGAATTTGTCCGCATTTCAAGCAGCAGTGTCGGATGTCACATGTGTACAGCTATATCTAGTAACAAACCTGTAATGATGAATATCGCTATTCAGAGAACATAACCTGTCCAGTTTCTTCTAGACAATATTGAGACCTGTTTTCTTTAATTTCATTTCTTTTTGTCACTCAGGAGGCCAACAAATCTCACCAGTCGCAACTTGAAAAAATTTTACAAGAAGAAAGAGACAAAACAAAACAGCTTCTTGAAGAGGAAAGAAACAGAGGAGTTCAGCTTCTTGAGGAGGAGAGAGGGCGAAGTCAAGACATGCTTCAAAAATGCTTAGAGGAAGAAAAGCAAAGAAGCAGAGTGAGTTGAAAGCACTATCTATGTGTATTTCTATTTCTGATAAAGTCGAGCGTTTTGTACCAGTGTGGTGAATTTTCTCAGATGGTTTGACAAATTTGTGCAAACATCACACATATAATTCTGTTTAGGAATGATACTGTGATGAAATTAGCAATGATTTGGAAAATTTCAACACATTTTGTTTGTTTGTTTGTTTGTTTGAATGTAGGAGGCAATTAAAAATGCATTACAGGAGGAAAGAGGTAGACAGGAAGCAGCAATCAAACAGGTGACCATCAAATGCAGGGAGGACATGGTGCAATACATCCAGGAACGGAAAAGAGTAAGTATCTGTACCAGAATAGTAATCCAAAGCCATTCTACTTTGGGAAATATGACGACTGTTTTACTGAATTATTTTTAAAGGTTAATACACCATTAAAACAGTTTTGCTGTCCGAGTTTTCTTTTTACTTTGATCAGAAAAATGTAAACAAAGTTAACCCTTTGAGTGCTGTAATTTTTCCCACCAAAATTTTACTGCTGTATTTTGCCAATTTTTATGGATTTTTTGAAATTTTTTGACAATTTGTGACCAAATGGACATCATATTTCATTGGCTACAGTTTTTTATCAAAACTTTGGCAAAAATCTGAGAAAAATCTACTAGGGTATAATTTTGTAAAGGGGAGAAAAATTAATGGTGCTCAAAGGGTTAAAATAAAAATGTTTTGGTACAATCTACACAGTGTTGATTTTTTCAAATTTTTTTGCCCTTAACAAATTTGTCAGTATATTGACTTTATAGCATTAAAATTCTGCAGAGTACAAACTAAGTCTGAAATTTTCAAATTATTATCAATTTGACTTTCCTCTTTCAGGCTGATTCTACACTGAGGCAGAGGTCAATGGCCAGCATGGATTTATTTTTAGAAAGTGCCCGGCAGCAACTGAAATTACTTATGCAAGATAACCTTGGCGATCATAGGGAGTCTGATGATGAACTCCCTAAGTGAATAAGAATATAACAAATATTTATTTTATCATAAGTCCAACGTTCAATTCTCCAGTGTTCCAACAATCTAAAGAAACTTTTTATGTTGTGGCTTGTTAAATTAATTGTTTAGATACACCAGGTGGTGATGTGACTTGAAATGAAGGGATGGTTTTGCAGCATATATCAAATTTATGGTAAAATATTCATATTCAGTGTTGATAGAAATATAATTTTTTCAACGCCTGAGAGGAAAAAGTCACTGCTTTGATGTCTACCAGTCAAGAGCTTATGTCCAGTGTCTTGGATGTCTGTAGCTTATTGGTTGGCTGAATATCATTAAAGCTCCAGTAGCTGCAAATGTGCAATAAACTGATCCCAAAACATCCCCTGTTTTCTAAGAGTTCTTTTTGAATAAGAGCCATTAAAGACTAAATAAGTGTATAACACTGTCATAAGTGTCGAAAGTGGCATGTAAATTCAAACGTTTTAACATCATTTTAGATTTCCCGCCATTTTCAAAAACTAATCGTGTGACAAAGAAAATGAAGATTACTACCACAAAATGTTGTGATGTTGTGTGCTGTGCATTCAAGTAAATGGCATCGTGCTTGTTCCTTTTATGATCACAACATGTATGTACAGGAAATACTGCTTTTTTGTACTTTTCTGTGTGGCGCCATTTTATGAGTGCGGCACCCGTTTATTATTTAACTGTTAAAACACGTAGGTATGGTCAAAATCAGCGAGCAGTGATACTTCTATCCAAGTCCTTCAGTTAGCACATTTACACAAACCAACTGTGGTTTGAAAATAAAATCATGAAAATAATACATAAAATTCGCAGCTATTGGGGCTTTAATATTGATGAATCACTTCAAAACAGCCAATCAGCTACAATCTTTCTGTAAGTCACTTGACCTTTGCCCTCATTAAATACCATACCCGATCTAAAAGTTAATCAGGAACTGGAGTCGTAGACTGAAAGATCTGTCAATCGAGGGTGCTTTCTATACATCCCCTGTAAGAGGGATGGGGTGCATAGAGAGTGCATGTTCCATTTCTCCATCTCTATCATACAAAAGCAAAGTTGCTGGCTTGTTGCGTCTTTACTTTTGCAGCGTATTACAATGTAATTTGCTTCTCAAGCTATACAAAATAATCACAATAATTACAAAACAAGGACAGTGACTTCTTCCCTTTGATAACACACATATCAGCCGAAGGTAAACCTTTTTCCTCATTCAATGAGCTGTACATTTTATGAAGGTAAGATATCTACATCAACAAGGTACAGTTTGCAAAATGGAAAAAAAAATGCTGCAGAAAATATGAAAAGTTATAGATACTGACTTGTACAAATTCAGTAATATTTATGCTAGCTTTGTCATTGTACAGATATAGAAAACAATTATTTGGTGAACGAATTGTAAAATCAACGAAGATACTTAGCATGTATATTAGAGGATATGGATTATATTTAAATGTTTATAGAAAGCGTTGTTGCTGGATTTTTTCATGCATGATATGTAACCGCCATGTTGTGTTAGGTTAAATAGAATGTAATTACGCAAATATTAAAACCTTGATTTTGGTACAGTTCCTCCACACAAGTATGTGGAGGAACTGTGATTTTGATCTACTTCAAAAAGGCTTTTTTGCCTCCCAACAAAGTCTCCATAACAGATATGTAGCATGGTAATGTTAATTTTGTACCCCGGCATAGAATGGACAAAATCGAACTGCAGCTTCTCTCATGTTCAAAAACAGAACCAGTAGCCTGGGATATGTTTTCATGTAAAATTCATATGAGTGTGGGTATAGTTGTTGAAACATATCGCGCTGATGCGCTGATGGAGAAGTTTTCCATCCTTCTTTTGCAAACTAAATGAAATAATCATACCAGCTATACATTCTATGGGGTTAGAGAACACATTTTGGATGCGTGAATTATCATCTGCAAAAAATGACAATTTCTGTGCAAGAATATAGAATGACTATACAGTGAATGTAGACAAATACTGCTTACGTACACTATGGATTGCATGGTAACATGTCAGTGTTACAATGTTAAACTGCAGCAAATGTCCAATCATGGAGAAAGTAACAGAGATTTTACGGTCCATGGTACAATGCACTGCAAACTATGCAAGCGATGGTCAGTTTCTCTTCCTGGTCTCCTCCGTATATTACTGCCTGTTAAACATGGCCAGACACATGTACAGAGGTATATTTTTTAAGTGATTTACATGGATTGTAGATTTATCAAGCTAGAAACCATAAAAACCAGTTTGTTTTCATGGATTTCTGCATTTTGCATGCACGCACACTTGTCGTCCATTGTAATCGTGTCAGGATGGCATTCAATCATTCATGGATCCCATTTGATGCATCTCTGGGGAAATTTTCCATCATTGTACATCAGATTTGTCAATATCGACATACCAACTTTCAGTTACGAACTTTGTCTTTCATGTGTATACTGTTTTGAGATACATCTGTATGTGTTATTTGCTTTGTGAATATGCCAGGCAGGAAAAAATGCTTAAATTACTTATGCATGATTGTCTGAGAGCTTTAAAATGATGTAAATTTTAAAATGCAACACCTATGGTGTGATGTCCCATGGATGTAGGAAGGGTCTATTCCTACCTCCATGGATGTCCACACCAACATTGGCTTATTTAATTATAATTTTTAATTTGGTTGAGGGAGTCATTTTAAGCCTTGTAATTTATATGAGTTTTACAAATGAATACTTTGTGTTTAATTTGAGCAAATAACATGATTGTATTATACTTTTCAAGTTTAGTTTTTCTGTACAATGGTTATAGTGGTGTTTTTCTGTCAGCATGCTTCATCAAAGTTTCGTTTGTTTGTTTTGTTCAGCTAGGCCAGTACCAATCTGAATTACATTTAGGGAAGGAGTTATCAAGATGTATCCATGGCGACTCAAAGTTTAACCCGCTCACCCACAATGCCCTGTAAACAGGTCCACAGTTAACATTGAAAACCATGGGTTTGGGCCAAACCATGGTGGTGAAAGGGTTAAGTTTTCCAAAATCAGTCGCTTTGTGATGAGGCCTGCGATTTATTTATTCAAGAATAACCACCGTTTTTTACCAAATTCTAAGTGATCAATAACATTATGTTATGAATATTTTGCCAACATTGGGTTCTGAAATATTTTTTAAGTTAGTAACAAAATTTATTGAATATATTCTGCAAGTTGTCATGAAAGGCAAATGGAAGCATATCATTTATCAAAGTAGTTTGAAGTTCTGAATCACTGATGTTTAAGAAACTTTTTCTGGAGTTGGCGTGTAAGATTTGAAGATGTGCTTTATTAATCAGATTTGGCCTGTATTGTCATAAGTGACAGTTTGCTGAAACTCCTGGATGTCCAAAAAAAATCGTAAATGTTTTTTTTCCTGTTTCATGTATTCACAGTACAGATAAATATGTTAACTTATAAAACACAAAAACCCAAAACAAATAAACAAACAAATAACAAATAAACATAAGCAGAGGAGGGATCTCGGTGTAAGTTTCACACAAGTTATGAAGTCATGATTTGAAAGATGACTTCAGGCAAACTGAACAAGTTACATCTCACATGATCTTGAAGTGTTGAAATTGAAACATTGGAAAGACGTATGTAGTGGTTTATTCAAGATTTATTGGTGATTTTAAGATATCACTTGATGCATTCAGCAGGGAAGAATAAGATTTATTTATGACGACAAAAACTGATAACTCTGAGAACAGATTGCCACAAATGTTAACTTTATCATCAGAGTTCATACCCTGCATGGAAAAATGCAGAGATGAACTTTTCCGCTGCACTCCTGCCAGCTGATTATTTCTCCGGTTGTTTGATTGTGAGGATAATCATGATTATTCCAGCTTCCTCCAGTGTATTATTAATGGATTGTAGGTATTATTGAGATAACATAAGACTCTTCCATTGTGCAGGGGTAGGGGATGTGACAGGGTGAAAGGGTGGGCTACTGATCAATTTTAATTTGCAATAAACAGTACTTCCACAGTCTCCTTGTCTGTTGGTTGACTTTTATAACTAATACAATTTCAGCATGTATATTTATCCAGACTGTTGACACTGATGGGTATGCACGTGCACCATAGTGGGATGAGGAATGCCATTAATGTTACAAGGGTTCTCCACAGTCCCTCTATCCATCTCTATCTATGTGGATAGAGGGACTGTGGGTTCTCTAATCATTCTGCGCCAAGAAAATGAGTTTCTCAATTCGCATATCTATGTTCTCACCTTAGCAAAAAATCACTGCCTTTAAGAAAATTATGAAAGTAATTGAATATTATGTGTACGAACAGGAAACATTCAACACACTTGTCATGTTTCATATTTTTTTATTCAAAAAAAATTGACAGGCATCATTGGGAATACCCGTACAATATTGATTACAAAATGGAGTTTGTGACAGATATGAATCAACAGTGTTTTGTGACATGATTAGGAGTGAACTGCAGTTACAGTGGATGCTTGCCTCTGTGTGTCAAACAATCCACGGCCCTTCCACATAGTGAAGAGGACCGAGCGCAATCCATTTTATCCATAAAAACAAAAGCAACTATTATAGGGTTGGCGAGGGCGCCCTTGTTACTTGACATGATAACTTGACACTCCATTAATACCGGTAATATTGCTGACACTCAGGAGCTGTTGCAATTGTTCAAAGTTGACTATAAAATAGATACCATGAGCAATGAATTCCATTTTCAAAACACTGATTGTTTATGATAGATCTTCCTTAAAAATTTGACAAGATATTACTCAAAATATTTACATAATTCTTGTGATTTTTTTAATTACAATGACACACTGTACTATACAATTAAAAAGTTCAGTATTGCATACACTGCATTCCAAATAAAGTTACCTGTTAGTCAAATCCAGCAATTTCTGTGATGCAAAAGTCTAATCTTTGTCATGTCCGAAATTTCAAGTTCGTGTGCAATAATAATAATACATACTTGCACATATGTACAGATAGTGGGTACTCAAATATTTTTATTGGAAAATTTGAGTATGATGAGCACTGTTCATGAATTTTTTTACACAAAATAGTTCAAGACTGTAATTGTGTGTATTTTTGTTTTGTGTCTGTCTATATGTGTGTGTGTGTGTGTGTGTGTGACTGTGTGAAGACATTTTTACATATTTATTGATCTAGAGTCTTTGATAGTTGACGGCGTCGGCAGAGTCTGATCTCATAAGTCGTCCTGGTTCGTGGATCAAATCAACGATGTATTCCTTGGGTGGAAACTTAGGTGCACCAGGCTATGAAGAAACAGAAAGATAAAATTGAAACTGATTGTAGAATATACCGGTACACTTTGATCACTACTTTTCTCCGAAAAGATTATTGCACTAACTTGCTGAATATTTGCTTGTTTCACTTTGTATGACAGTGGGGTTTATTGTGGTAAAATGCATCTCGGGGACAGATATATGAACTCTGAAGCTTCATACTGTTTTGGTCTGCCACTTGTGGGGGCCCATTTTGAAGCTCATGGTGTAACTAAAGTTTTCACCGCTTTGTGAAAATCGAAAACTTTTTATTTGCACTGTAGAGTTAACACAGGGATGGTGGTCATTTTGAATTTCAAATATTTAAGGTTATTTATTTCCTCAGAACCAAAGTTCACATGGTGACCTCTGATTTCTATTCTTGATTTTGAAAGAGAATGGTTCAAAGTTTCATTGAGGAAAATCTGAGCAAAAGTCTTTCACTTTTCAAGGCACATACCACCTTAGTGTGTTCACAAATTCCTCTATAAATTGGTTTTCTGTCGTCTTTCACTGGTTGTATTCAGATTAGGACATGTATGAATACTTACTGCTTCGTCTTCTGTCAGCATTACCTCATTCCATGCCCTCCCATATTCACCCCGTACCAGGGACACTCCCACTGCAATATGGTCACATAAGACCTGTAACAGAAAGAGGTATTAAGAGAGTAAAATTAGAAGAGAGGATTGGTGTTAGAAATACTGAGAAATGTTGATCTGTCTTTAATTAAATACTTCTATCTTAAACATTCATGATGTTTCAGTATGTCTGACCCCTCCCACCAAAATTTTCTGCCATAAATACCCATGACCTACATACTTTCTTATTTTCAAGAAATCATCACAGACATAATTCCCAGATATTGACAGATGTGGATTACATTTAACTCTTTTCACAACAGACAAGTGTTGAAATTCCAATATTTTCAAACCAGAGTCAGTTCTTCCTAATAAGATGGCCCTTCTTCTAATCAAAACATAAGAAAAATATTGACATAATAAGTTGGTTCTAGATTTAAAATTTGAGAACATAATGTTACTGGTCGCTTCATGATAAGACTGATTAGTTGCAAAGTTATGACAGGTAAAGCAAATTGTTGGAAAAAATTTTAGCAATAAATTTGTCATAAAAGGAATGACCTAATATCATTACAGAAATGCACTCTGCCATTGAGGGCGCTCTTCTACCAATAAAATTTAATTGGCAAAATGAATGTGTATGGTTCAATTTTGCATACATTACCTTGAACAAGAGGGCCCTGTGATAGTGTATACCAGTGACAATTTTACCAATGGGAATGATGTTGCTGTCCAGGTCATGTTTGATCTGACTGATGGGTAGTTCATAGCTGAAATTGGTCAGTTGTCCCCTCTCAATTGGACCTCCCATCTTTTCACCGACAAACCTGGAAAGAAACAAGTATAAGAAAGTTAGATGCAAACATGCAAATATTTTGATAGTTTGGCATTATATTTTTAAGGTTGTATGGGCCTGCAAAATGAAAGATTTAAACATTAGCTCAAACTCTGAATTCTCTCACCAAATCAAGAATACAAATCAGGGGTCACTGTGCAAAGTTTGGTGCCAAAGAAACAAATTACCTAACATTTACTGATATTTGAAATTCAAAACAGCCACATTCCATGTGTTAACTCTATGGAGAAAAATAAGATGTTTGATTTTCCAAAAACTAAGATAGTACAAATTTTTCTTACTTGAAACGCTTTTAAATGAGTCCCGACAAGTGGAAGATCAAAGAAATATTGGAAAAATTTCAGAGTCTAAATATCTGTCCCCGAGGCACATTCTACCTTAAAGTAAGGCAAAGTAATGATCCTATTGCAAAGACTTCGTCTAGAGTTTAATTCTTTCAACCCCATTTCCTTGTCTAGAGGTCCAACTTTACCATAGAAAACAATTGGAATTGTTCAAACCACGGTAGTAAATGGGTTAATATTAAAAAATAGGCTTGCACACATTTTAGCATAATATTCATGCAACACACACAAACACTTCAGTCTAGCAACAACCAGTTGACCCCCACCTTTGTCCACAATAGCTAACTTTTTCAACAAATACAAGGCGTCTACCAGTAGCACTATAGAGAGCCAAATTTGGGGTTTAAACTTTAACTTACTGGGCAACAGCCGAGACTTGTTCTCTGGTGGTTGGCAGTGGTCCGATATTGGTGACCACCTCGGTGATGTAGGTTTCTAACGCCGGGTCTGCCGGTGGATGCCATGTTGATGACTGCTCTGCCTGCACTTTCTGCATCTCAGCCAGCTTCTCAGCTTCCTGTCTTTCCCTTTCCTCTCTCTCTTCCCTCTCTTTCTTGGTCTCTTTCCTGCCTCTGTATGGCCAAGGACAAGAAATATAGGCATGTAAGTTTTAAAGGCCCAGTTCTTTATCCTTGTTTATCAAAAGCAAGAATAGATCAGATTCTTTACGAACACTTGAATTTTCTTGAAAGTAGCCACAATCTCTCGACTTTTTGCCAAGGATTTCACACTTTGTGTTCATACTGTGGTAATGTGACAATTCGTTTTGAAAAGCAGCTTGACGGAAAACATAGCAATTCTCACTGTGTAGTTTTCTTCCTTTTTAACCTGTCCATCCCCCATTCCTGGGCAACAGGCCCACAATCACCATTGATAACAATGGATTTGGGCCAAACCATGGTGGTCAGAGGGTAAACTATCCCCTCCCAAAGATCAAATAGCCCCATCTCATATCCTCTCCTTGTCAAACAACTGATGCACACTTTACCTGATGTTTGACTTTGAACTTTTCACAGACGTCTTTGACTCTGGCTTTGCAGTGTCTGTCTCAGACGCCAGGGGAACTGGTGAACTGGCCACGCTTTCAGGTACCTTAGTGTTGACGAGCAGGACGGGTCTCTTGGGCTCCGGCTTAGTCTTGCTGTATTCTTCCAAAGTCAGGAACTTACCACCTGGTTTGAGCTGGAAGCCGTGACAATATGAACATCATTAGTGAGCTTAACTACCCCATTTTGGCATGGAATGTATGTATTGTTTATCATAGTGGACTGTACCATCCTATATATAACATAGGGGTCAAAAATACAGCATTTTAAAACCATGCCCTGTTCTCAAATCCCTTTCACATTGTGGCAAACTTAATTAATAAATAATTTAAAATGCCTCACTAAATAATAATATATGACACTGCTGGCTAAAAAGTGCCGGGAAAAATTTCAAGGTGGCCTGAACAATTGCTTGATCTATTTTAGGAGTTAGAAAACACACATACAGGCTATCTTCCCCCTTGGTATGCAAAAATCAACAAATGCTAAGAACACATGCCAAACTGCCTTTTTAACAAAAGTGACGGTGACTGTGATTTTTGAAGCAAAAGCAAATGGTTCAGAGCAATTTTTTTGTGAAAAAAGCGTAACTTCAGAATATTTTCTCTATTGATACATCATCTGTTGGTAACATATTTCACTCATCTTATTTTGAAAGCAACAGTCATCATTTCACCTTGAAATAACGGTCAGTGAAAAAAGGGTGGTTTCAGTGTTTGACCCTCAGAATGGTATGCCTCATGACCTTTTCTGATCAGGATGCATCTCTGAAGGTGTGTTGTGATACTTTTTGATACTATTCCAGGGGGTCCTCAAGAAGCAAGGCACTTTTACTGAGCTAGGGAGTACAAATGCATTTTCACTGCAGTTAAAAGGCTTCAGTACTCCCTAGGTCAGGCTATATGAGTATCTGCAAGGAACATGTGATCTGTGGAACTTAAAAACTGAGTCTGCCACAGTAATTTATACTTTTGTGAAAACTTCGCTAGTTTTTCATTGACTTTGTGAAATCTGTCCATAGTTGCAGAGAAAACATTGACCGTTGAAATTTATATACATATTAAAATAATATGGTTGAAAGATGTTACAAAACGACGATGTTAAATTTCATGCACCATCATGCTAGGTTGCAAAACGTGTTCATGAGAAGCGTTAGGCTGCCACTGTAACACAAACGTGCAGTGCAAACAAACAAAACCATAGCGCAAACAGTGTGAATTAAGATGTAAATGTAAAAACAAAACATGTGATTGAGTGCACAAGGCGGGAATAGGACTGGGGTACCATATTTAAAGGCCCTATTGGTGATCCCTGGGATCACCTTTTGTTCTAGTCTGTAAGAGGATTATTGAGGTGTGATAGCCTTTTGTTTTCCGTTGAAATTGTAATCTAGTGGGTAAAATTTTGAATGAGACAATCTGGTGCTAACACAGGCCTTTAGGCCAGATATTAAAGATGCCTAGATTTAGAACTAGTGAACTGCATTGATCAATTTATTTTGATAAATTTCTTTTTTTTACGTATTACGAGTAATGGTAGCTTGTCAAACCATGGTTTAGAGGTAATTCCAGCAATCCATGCACTTTAAGTTGTGCCATGCATCATGTGAGCCAGTGATATTAAAACACCTGTTTTTGAATGTGAGTAACACTTTGCTTCCAGGAGACAACTGTGACAAATCTTACACTCAAGTTGAGCTGCTCAAGGTACATTTCCTGACAATTTTGCAATTTTTCTTGCTCAATTAATCACCTTTGTGAAGCAAATGGCTAACTTTTTATTCACAATTACACTTTGAATTTTTGCATGTGACTTGAAAATTTTGAACTTTGTCGGGACTAGGAAAATCTCAATGAATAAAGTGATGTGGCATATTATTACAAATCACACGTTTGGTCAGCACGGAGTTTCATCTCAGCCTTTCCACAGCACTAAGACCAATAATACAAACATATTTTCTTTACGGAGAAGGTTGGTTCCATACACTGATGGGTCATTTGGATGAAAAGGGTTAATGTCATTTTCAAAGAATGCAAAACTCGGGGTAACCGCATGCTTATGGATCAGACCAAACATTCTGGACTTAAGAATGTCCAGATGACGGAGACACATGAATGAGTTGACACATTGATAGCTGTGTTGAAATTAGTAATTACCCATTCCCCATCGGGATCTTCATATTGTGCGCCATAATATTTTGCCTAGAATGAAAGTTTCAAGAGCATCTTTGTCATGTGACTGAAATCCTACAATTGTATTGGCTGCAAGGTATCATGTGACAAATCACCTGACAGTGTCATAGTCCCATTGGTTTGAATAAAGTCACATGACATAGATTAAAAACAACTGAAACATAGAATTCATTACAAGACAGGATCAAATTTATACTTTATCAACTTTTAGTGATTCAATTTCTTGGTCAATTTCAAATCAAGTTCAAAGAGAATTACCATAAATGCACTTTAAAAAAATTTTTATTTCGCAAGTATTCTATCAGCGTATTTAAATTTGGCTTTATGGTAACATTAAAACACTTGAAATCGTTTCTGGTATGATGCTGATGTTTTGAAAGATACATACCTGACCAGGGTCATAGAAGCCATCTTGGATGATGTCCATGGGTCCAAGCTTGCCAGTGAGGGCGTACTTCGCCGACAAGTTGCTGTCTAGGAGTCTGTCCAGCGCTGCCTGACTAAACTGGTTCTTCCTTGTGCTGGATTGTTCAATGTCCTGCAGGGTTTCAAGGCCACTGTAAATTCAAGAACAGTTCAAGTGTATCAGTTAGAAAGCCATCATCAACATATAAACAAATGAATGTCAGTATGGCCAAGAAAGACGATGGCTTGTTGCTCCTTAACACACACATCAATCTTGACAAACTGTATCAACTTACTTTTGCATTCACTTGTGACAAAACATCAATATCTGGAGTATTACATATACACAGTGCTGTACATTTCTGAACAGTTATCTTATAGTGATCGTTTTGTTTAGTGTCAGAATAAACCACTGCATTCATACACTCTAGTTTTGTCGTTTTCATTGGTAGTTGACAAAGCTCAAAGAAATCAAATAAATAGGTAGGTAACTGATTTTCACAAGAAACCAATAATTAATAAACTTCATACTTTCTTTTAACATAACTTTGATCACGCTCATTTTATCTGTACTGACTGAGATGTGCTTTTTCTATATAAACAATATAAAGTTATTTTTCCACCTTCCCCAACAGTGTGCTGAAATTTGGCTCCTGCATGTATCATTGTCTACCATACCGTAGCAAGAAGCAAGTGGCATTGAATGGTGGGTATAATAACACAGGCAATGTCAGGGCACAGAGGTAATGTTTGCTGTTGCCATGTACTGCATTATCACTTGAATCACCTGACTTTGGTATATCCCCATAGTTTTGAATAGGGTGGATGGAACTATACATGTGGAAACGGTGTGTAAAAGGGTTGAATTTTGACTCGTAACTTGACAGATAAATATCCTTTTGAAAACTTTCAAAGCACACAACAGCTAATGCCATTATAGTATGAAAAATTCCTTGTAGGATAACACAGAAGCTTACAACATGACATGTTTTACATGTCAGCAACCGTTCTCTATGCTGACTCTTTTGACAAAATTAACTGTCTCATCTCACCCTTGCTTGCATATCTCCATAGCTGTAGGTGTGTCGGTGGCACAGACCACTATGGCCCATGATGCACTGCGACGCACTTCTTCGTTTCCAGATGTCAGAAGTTTGGACAGGGCCGCCAGACCTCCGGAGTTACGCAGCTGTTAGCAAGGGACAAAAACAAATATCACATAAACAATTGAAATCTGTGAAATTTGTGACCTATTGAACAATGAATAAATGTTTTCAAATGTAATGGGACTGTGACATTTCAGAAACTTCAATTTCTGTATTTTAAATATTCATGCCATAAGTGTTCTATATCGAAAACCTGCATTAATTAGATTAGGAAGGAAGTAGAAATATATGTCAAACTCTAATCTTACAAAGTGATTCTGATATTTCTCATATTTTTTAATTATTACTGAAATGTTATAAAATGTCCTGAAGTTTCTCACAAGTTTTGCATGAAAGAAAACATCTAAACTTTCTGATGATCAGTCTTAAAGCAGGATACAAAAAATTTCAGAGTTCTGTTGCTTTTTCTGTTATCAAACAATTGTCTTCACCATTTCCATCACATGGCAGTTAATCACTGACTACTAGGGTGGGTTGAAAACAATTCAATGTTGATGATATCTTCTTAACCCCTGACCCCTGTCCCAATAATGATCTGACAGTTCATCACTAGATTTTCCCCAGCATAAGGTTTCAAAATTTCAAATCTACCGGTGTTGGTATCAGTACATACCTCGGTCCTGGAGTCAGCATCACATACAAATGCTGCTATTGCCAGAGCTGCCTTGCTTTGAACAATCACATTCCTATGGTGAAGATGTGGAAAAAGCATTGAGGTCAGAGGTCAGAGTTCACCTCCTCATATTCCATGTGATGATTTAGCATTATAACTTAAACATCATGACTGCTATTGAATTACTATATTGCCGCATGATAACTTTAGAAAAAAAAATTATGTTTGTACGACTGTTTGATATTCACTGCGAAGAGCTGTTTATTTCGATAATGTAATGTGTTGTGGATTGTCAAATATCTTGATAGTAGTAGTTCAGACCAATCCATCGTGACGAGTTACAGCTAGTGTATTATATTACCCCTCTCATCACAAATGGTTAGGCCCAGTTGTACAGTTCTAAACAGTGAGGCTGGATCTGTCTACAGGTAAAACAGGGGATGACAGAGTCAAACTTTCAGCATCATATCAGCTTTGTAATTACACTCTCTCTACTTCAGAATGTTATCAAAAACTACACTATTGTGATTCATCTGGCAAAGTAAAGGAATCTGGTCTTCACTTTAAAGGATTATAAACTCACTTGGACAGCAATGGTGAAGTCAATGCAGACACAATGCCTTTGCTTTGTATGTCATTTCTCATGATTTCATCAGACGCCATGTTGGTCAGTACCACCGCCGCATTGGCCTGGGCTCCCTCCTTGGTGTCCCCTAGTAGACCAATCAACGGCTCAACTCCTTTCTGCTCAACAAGGTCACTGAAGACAAAAAGAAGGAAAAATGATTGCATTGCTCAATGTGGCAAGTTCAATGCAACAACACTACAAATTAGAAGGAAAGTAGCTGCAACTTTTGAGAACTTTTTTACTATTAGTATTTTTAATATCAACTACAGTTCTCTTGTTCTACTCCCCAAAGCATGTTGAAATACACAGTATTCAGCTTGTCAACTCAGCCTGTCGATGTGCAGACCACATTGTTATTATTGACAAGTGTATTCTGGTCAAGAAAAGAATTCAAATGTAAACAATATCAGTACATTTTACACATAGACACTTTGTTGCAAAGTCATGTAGTTGATGTTTCAATATGCTGTGGTGAGTTGAATGTGATAATTTATGCAAATACAATAGGATTCACTTTGTTAACTTTACGTGACAGTCTTTGTACTGTTCATTCTCACTTTAAATTCTATTGGTGCAAAATTCTGGCAACATTTTATGCACATCTGTATACTCTGAATTTGCTGATAAAAGAAATCATAAGTATCAATATTTTTTGTAATTATTAACCATTTTTCACGGCAACCTATTATTTTGAATTCTTCATTATTACTGTACTGATGATAGCAATGAGCAAAGAAAACTGTGCTGGATAGGATTGTCTCTTTCTTTCTTTCTTTTATGTATTTCTTACCTGCAATTGTTAGAGCTAGCAGTTGTCAGGTTTGCCAGCGCCAATGTAGCGGCCTCTCTCACATCCCCATTGTCACTGTTGAGTAGCTTTACTAGGGGTCCAATTCCATCTGAAGGGGGGAAGCAGAGGAGGGTAGAGAGAGTGAAAAACCAGTTATCACACTTGTTGACGATAAATAATATGATACAGTCATAATTGAGGAGTACACATACGCTCAGATGAAATCACATGTTTCAGTAGTGCAGATGACCTAAGACCTTACCAAATTTGGTCAAGCACATTTTAAATTAAGTGTGTTAGTTAGACCTTACCTTGATCACCAATGGCTGCCTTGGAGAGGAGATACTCTGACATAACAGCAATGGTCTGTGCCGCTGCAGCTTGTACCTGGGCGTTGTCAGACTCCAGTAACTGAATCAAAGTCTTCTCAGCTTCTTGCTCATGGAAGATCTTACGATTCTCAGCTATTTGAAAGGAAAGTTTAGAAAAAATTTATCAGGGGACCACAATATCTACAAATCCTTCAGCGTAACTTTTTATGAATACAAACAGGCTACTTGCAAGTTACACAAAATTCATGTATTGTTTTAATCAAATGTATTAGTGTTAAATTTTGTCATATTGTGAATCACACAAAAATACATAACAAAAATAATAATGACGACATCAATAAAATAATAACAACAACAACAACAACAACAACATTATTGTTTTCAACTGCGTCATCATCTAGCTGTCAGCACATGTTTATGTACAAACGAATCAACTTTTGTGCTGTTCCTAAATTAGAACACAGGGGCAGAGATTGATGTAGGATCGATCCGGAGTTTACTGACAAAGACAAAGTTCTATATAGGCAGACTTTGTGATAGAAATCCTAGTGTTTGTATGCCAGAAATATGTATGTGCTTTATTCATGGTAACCTTGGACGAGACCTCACAGACTCTAGTTGGCTACACAATTAAAATGTGACCTTCCGCTGCTTCCCTCAAGTGGCAAGTTCAGCTGGATGTAGCCCAACTTGATAAGGTTCACAATGCATTGCCTATGGAATTTGCATTGTCAAATTGGTACATCAGTGTGCGGGGGATATTACATAGCTATACATTGAATATGGTACTGACAGAGAGCCATTTAATTCCTACATCCCTGTTGGTGATGCTCAGTCAGATCACAGAGCATTGGCATAAATCAGAGACTAGAATCTGAGAGGTGAAGAAACTGTTTTGAGTGAATCTTTTGCCTTGGATGTGACCTATCTACATGTGTGTCTCCAAGGAATTGAATACTAACAGTTTTTGGCAGCCCTGGTCATGGCCTTGGCAGCGTTTTGTTGAACTTCAGGCAGTGTAGACTCTGTAGCAAACTGTAGCAACTTCTGTAGACCACCTGTGCTCTGTATCAGCTCCATGCTCTCTGTGTCTTCAAGACAGTTTGACATGACAAGCAATGCATGGACGTGAAGATCATTGAACTCCTGTGGGGGGGGGATGGGTGTGACAGAGAGAGAGAGAGAAAGACAGAGAGAGAGAGAGAGAGAGAGAGAGTGAGAGAGAGTGAGAGGTGTTAATGGTTGTTTTGTTTATGACATATAATAATTTGAAATGCCATCGTCAGCAGATTCTATGCTGTTTTCAAAGCCATACATACTATAATGTACTGTGAAAGTAATAATTATTAAGTGGGATTTAATGTTGCTTTTTTAGCCATCAGATAAATCTGATAAAGTAAACTTCTGCCGAAAACACCAACTAGCAATAAATTCTGTTATACTTGCCAAACAATGAATTTACACCCCAGTAAAGTCTAATGATGTCACAAATATCACAATTTCGATGTTAAAACCCTCCGAAAATTAACCTGCTCACCCTAAATTCCATGTAGAAAGGTCCACACTCACCACTGATAACAGTGAGTTTGGGCCAAACCATGGAGGTGAAGGGGTGGCTTTTTTCAGAGAAAAGTGGAATGATGTCAACTTACCGGAGTTCCAATAAACTCTACCAATTTTTCAAGACCGCCGAGTTCTCTGAGAACCTCTCTGTTTTCTGTGTCCTCCGTACACCGTGCAAGACTCACCAGGGCTTGCTCTTGAATCACTGGGTATTCCGATTTCAGGAGATCAAGCAATGGTTGGATGCCGTTCAACTCTCTGTGATGGACATGTTCATGCCAAGGGTCAGAGGTCATGTCATCAAAGGTTGTCACAAA
>LD351154.1:33430-62049 GCA_001465055.1 Ptychodera flava
CCGCAACAGTAGAACTCCCGTACCAGACAACAATGGAGACTGTCAACACACTCTCGACAACTGCCCGATAAAATTTTATCAGGAGATCCCTGCTAAGACCGAAGCCCACCAGCCTTCGTAAAAAGAACAATCGTCGCTGAGCTTTCTGAACACAATGCTCGACGTGCGCTATTACATAGCTATACTTTGAATATGGCACGGACATAGAGCCATTTAATTCCTACATCACAGCTGGTGATGCTCAGCCAGACAACCAAACATTGGCATAAATCAGAGACTAGAATCTGAGAGGTGAAGAAACTGTTTTGCGTGAATCTTGTCTTGGATATGATCTATCTATATGCATGAAAATCACAAATATTCCTTCCCCTTCTCCCATGAATTGTATACTCACAGTTTTTAGCAGCCCTGGTCATGGCCTTGGCAGCATTTTGTTGAACTTCAGGCAGTGTAGACTCTGTAGCAAACTGTAGCAACTTCTGCAGACCACCTGTGCTCTGTATCAGCTCCATGCTTTCTGTGTCTTCAAGACAGTTTGACATGACAAGCAATGCATGGACGTGAAGATCATTGAATTCCTGTGGGGGGGGAGGGGTGTGAGAGAGAAAGAGAAAGAAAAAGAGAGAGAGAGAGAGAGAGAGAGAGAGAGAGAGAGAGAGAGAGAGAGAGAGTGTGAGAGAGAGGTGTTAATGGTTGTTTTGTTTATGACATATAATAATTTGAAATGCCAGCGTCAGCAGATTCTATGCTGTTTTTAAAGCAATACATATTATAATGTACTGTGAAAGTAATAATTATTAAGTGGGATTTAATGTTGCTTTTTTAGCCATCAAATAAATCTGATAAAGTAAACTTCTGCCGAAAATGCCAACTAGCAATAAATTCTGTTATACTTGCCAAACAATGAATTTACACCCCAGTAAAGTCTAATGATGTCACAAATATCACAATTTCGATGTTAAAACCCTCTGAAAATTAAGCTGCTCACCCTAAATTCCATGTAGAAAGGTCAACACTCACCACTGATAACAGTGAGTTTGGGCCAAACCATGGTGGTGAAGGGGTGGCTTTTTCAGAGAAAAGTGGAATTATGTCAACTTACCGGAGTTCCAATAAACTCTACCAATTTTTCAAGACCGCCGAGTTCTCTGAGAACCTCTCTGTTTTCTGTGTCCTCCGTACACCGCGCAAGACTCACCAGGGCTTGCTCTTGAATCACTGGGTATTCCGATTTCAGGAGATCAAGCAATGGTTGGATGCCGTTCAACTCTCTGTAATGGACAAGTTCATGTCAAGGGTCAGAGGTCATGTCATCAAAGGTTGTCACAAATCATACAGTCATTGAAACTCACAGTTAACCAAATCCAATTCCCTACACCCCTGTATACATGTATGTAAGATATGTCCCCACAAAAACTGCATTTAACTGACATGTGCCAAAATAGCTTGGCTATAGTATTTTTGTTAGAAAATTGACATTTTTCCGCTCTTATGTCAATTTTCAGTGGCTTCTTATACACCACTAAAAGCTATACCATTTAGGTTTCAGGCTTTTTTCTTATTTTCTGATGTATGGGATTTTGAGAAAAATAGATGAAAAAATATACAGCAAATTAAAAACTTAAGACAATTGAAGTTTAAAATTTGATTTGGAGAAGAAAAATTTTTTTTGGAGGTAGTTTAACTACTGCCTACCTGATTGCTGCTTTTGTTTGGAAGTCTTGCAACATGAGACAAAGTGCCTCTACTGAATTCTTCTGAACGTCTGGATCAGGGTCGGCCAGCAGTCGTATTAGCGGTTCAACACCATCCTGTTCAAATATCTGGACTTTGCTGGTGAATTCGTTGGCCATGGACGCAATGCAAAGACTGGCAAACTCATGGACTAAGGTATCCTCTGAGAGAAGAGGGGAATAGGTAAATTAAATTAGGTTTTTTCTTTTGCAAAAATTACAGAGCTAAACCATGGTTGTTGAAAGGGTTAAGGCTATCCTATGAAACAGTAACATGAATAGACCAAGGCTTTTGTGATGACTTTGTACCGGTACGTACACACTTGCTGAATATATTTTAGTTGTTTGAAATTGCAAAGATATTGGAAAATTTAGCAATCTGGCAATTTTTGGATCTTGTTGCAATTGTGAATTGAAGAAACAGTCATATCTGAGATAATATGTTCATCCTTTTCAGTGGCCATTATACAGTTTACCAAAATCAGCCTGAATGTGGCTGAAAGTAAGCTTAACTTTTGATGAACTTGATAATCAAACCATCTTTCTCAAGTTCAATGTCACTGAATACTTCATCTGTTAACTGCCAAACAACTGTCTGAATATGGAAGTTCATTTTTAAACTTATCAAAATTACACTTGCTAACAGTAACTGGTTTTTAAACTTGAATTTTTCAAATTTTTACAGATGCCACGAGCACAGCAGCGATACTATATGACTAAACTTCAATTTGTTTGAAAAAGGATTGAAACTATACACACCTTCTGGAGCCAGCAATCGTATCACTTGTGGGATTGCTTCTGTCTTTCTTAAAACTTTTCTCACTTCAGCTGAAAACACAGAAGTGAGGTAGATCTTAAATTCGATTTTAAAAAAGTACCTCAAATTCATCAGGTTGCAAACATTACAGGTGACTTCTTTGACTTGCAGAAACAGTTCCATTTCAAATAACTGCACAGTGCAACACGCAGATGATTGAATATACACTCTTAGGTAAGGACATTATAAACTGTCAAAAGATAAGATGTCACCTGAATGAATACAATTTTTCTTCAGGGAATAAAATTTTTTGTGGTTATGTAAAATTATGTGAGAGGAATAACTTTATGACAGCTTATGAAATCAATGAATATTTTTTTACCCTTCACTGTAGTACAAGTTCTGTCTCCAGTGAATATGTTTGAATGACAAATTTCAGTCATTGCTATCATTCTACTTACAGTAGACAGACATGGCACCTAGAGCCATGGTGGAATTTCTTCGGACTATTTTGTCCTCAGCACTGATGAGTTTCAGGAGTGGCTGTATTACACCTAGCTCCAGTAGCAGGGCTTTGTTATCATCACCTGCAATCATCAAAACGATCAAAAATGAATATCTAAATGATATATAAATAAATAAATAAATAAATAAATAAATAAATAAAAGAATGAATGTATGAATCAGTGAGAGAATGAATGAATAAATCAAAGTATGTGCGATTCATATAACATTTTTCCTGTATGTCATTGAAAAAGTAAGAAGATGAACACACAAACAAATAAATGGATATGTAAGAGAACAAAAATAAAACAAAAAAATAAAAACACAAGCAAACAAACAATACAACAAACAAATACATGATATTCAATTAGTCACTGACTTATTTTTTGGCAAATTCAACTTTTTTATGTGTGGTACCTATTAGAAATATCAATCAAAAAATTGATTTGAGTGTGAATGCTGGAAAGTAGTATTACTTGATCTAGTATTATCGAATTCTTTGCTATACCAGTACTAGCAGTCACATTATCATGGAAGTGTCTAGCATGACATAATTTCATTGAGTAGAAAGATTGGTTGGGCTCGATTTGTTTCGATGAAAGATTTTCACAGTTATATTGCTACATTTCATCAGCTGATGAATATAACTCATAATGGTATATGTATTTCACAAAAAGTAAATTAACTGTTCTATTTGTAGAATTACAATGTTTACATATTTTGGCTTTTTAGTTGGAAATAAAGGGTACTATTTAACAAGAAAATGTCTTGAAGCAAAGAGATAACAAAGAGAACAATGAATAGGTAATATCATATGTGAATATTAGAACGAGAAACATTTTTCCCTTTTGACAATTTCTATCAGGGTTTCATCTCTGCACAGTTTACTTACATAACATCCAATACCAAAGAATATACAGACACCATTAATAATAGGCGATAAGTTGAGATTTTTCTAATTACACACAGATAATTGTTGACTTACATTTTTCAGCAAATTTGTAAAGTGCTTCACAGGCTTTTGTCTGTACTTCCTCCTCAGGACTGTCCAGCATCAAGACAACGGTGGCTGCCTGCTTACTGTCCACGGTTAGCGGGTCAAACTGAAAGAAACAAGAACCACATTTAGGGAAAAATGATAATGGGAAAAATAAAGATAAATTGATGATTCACATTTCTGATTTATTATATTTTGTTAACGAGTATGGTATTTTATTATTATATCATCCCTTTCACCACAATGGTTTGGCCCATTTCTGACTGCTTTCTAGGGCTAGGTTGACCTCTAGAAAGGAACTGGAGGTGAAAGGAGTTGACAAAGTTTAAAGTTGATGACTGATGCCGTATCATGGCACCCTCAAATTTTATATTTCTCTGTTGAATTGCCACTGCAAAACAATCAGACTGAACCAAGCAACATATGACTGAGGAATATATGGTGGGGGGACCCTGTGATGATATGACTGAGTAAACTACTCACTGAGAATAACCCCAGCATAATTCAGTGTATCAAATACATGTACATGAATCGCAATGTGTGTAAGTCACAGGCCAATGTGTATATGGTGTACATGTCATGCTGCTACCAAAGGAAACTTAGTATGGTTTGTATTGCGAATCTTCACACTTACGGTATCTTTTGGTGGTGGTTCGCTGTCCTTTTTTGTCTTCTTACCCATTCTGTTGCCTGGCGATGTAATTACAAATAAGGATAGAGAAACTTAAGATCTGTAAATATACAAGAAAAAAATATTTTAAGTATGGCATGGTACTAGGGTGTAAGAGTATGAAAGGCAAGTTAACTATGGAGGTACTAAAAGTACCTCCATGGTTATCCAGTATGTTATTTACTGAATACCCGTATTGCGATTTCCTGTAGCCCCCTCCCCAACCTGATAACATTTTAAACAGGGACTTTCTGTGAAGGAAGCACATGAAAGCCAACCTCAGAGGGGTTAAGCATTACTACTAGCGTATGGGTCAGTTTCAGTGTTGGCAAAACTTGGTACAGTACATCCTGCCTAAAATTGGAGAAGGTCGGGAAAGAAGCCCTATTAGTCTTCCCTACATGAACTTTCTCATTTCGATAAGCTGTCGTAGAAATCATGTTACTGTGACGAGAGAGAGTAGAGGAGGTCCTCCCCCTCAGCTTTGTGACTTGAACAAAACCCCTACATAAATCTTTGTTTTCTGGGAAGGAATTTTCTAACAGATATGTTTTTACCTGACTTTGTAGACGACAGAGACCGGTTATATACATTATAATGTAATTTTTGCACGTGCAGAAAATACAAGAAATCGCTCCATTGAACGCACATGATGATGATGGTTCGACCACATATCCATTGACACATACAAAGTACAAGGACTTGTCAATTGTGTCATCAACTCTTTTGACATTGTTTGCAATATTGCAAACGTAAACTTTAACACCACGGTCCCAGGCTGTCTCGGTGCGCTGTGGGAACAGGGTTGGGAATATATGGTACTAAGGATGAACTCAGAAATGTAGACAGTCTGCACCTCCTGTAGGAGATCGCTGTTGACAACCCAAGTGTTCGATCGGCTCACTGCCTCTTGCAAGTTGCAGTCTTGCACTGCATGGTGTTACTGCCTAAAAATGCACAAGGTCTGGGCGCGCAACGCAGCGCTGTTTCCGTGGTTAAAATCTCACGTTCGGTAGACCAACCTCAGGTCATATGAACTAAGTAAGTGAGACTTACCGTATGGATACTGCAATGGGCACTAGTTGCCTTTTTCGTTACTAAAACATTGGTATTCGGAGAGTGAGGGAATCCCGCTCAACGCTTGATACAGAATGTTTTGCGTTGTTGCTACTCAACGTCACCGATTACTGGGTAGGCCCAAGAGGCATGACGTCATTAGAAGAAGTGTACCCTAAGATGGCGGCATATTTGGTTTGCTTGACTGCTGGAGGAGGGGTTCCCTTGTTTACAAGGACGAAAGGCGACATAAAACCGGTAAAGTTGCGGCGATCTTGATTTCCTAATCAAATATATGTATATTGTGTATATATCTCAGCCTTGTTAAAGTTTCAAGTGAAGAAACGTGGTAGATACTGCATTTTGAGTCTCTCTAGTCTACCGACTTCAAACCCACCTGTGAGCCACGGTCGCGGCAACAGCCGCTGTAGCACAGTTGTGTTCGACAAAAAATGAGATCATCTTGTGCATCATGTGTACGATAGAGGGGGCGCAGACTGGAATATTCCTCAGACATAGTTTCAGTCAAAAAATGTTTCAAATCACGGTCAAGGATATTGAACAGAGAGGAATGGAACTACACATGCGTACGAAATACTCAGTAGTTCAGTCAAGGTTTAATGGGGAGGAGAGGGCGCTATTCTGTTTACCAACTTCAAACGTTTGAAAATATCATGTCATCATACACTTTACCTTCAGTTGGCATTTGCAGAAGTTGGAATGCTCAATGGAGTGCAAATGTTTGCACAGAACCATGGGGTGAAACTACAGAGTACTGCAACTGAGGAGGCAAGGGTTGCGTGGAAAGTATACCATGAAAGGTAAAGGAGAAAACAATATGAATTCCCCTCTAGGCTCTGCTACCTCCATGGCTACTGCACTTAGTGTGCAGGTCTTTTCAGGATGTGGATCCTCCTCATCTAGCCGATTTGCATTGAGAAACCATGGAGGGACTTTCAGTATGCTAGGCAACGCAACTGAAGAACCTTAAAATTTTGTACAGAGAATGGACAGTGGTACTACATGTAAAAGCTTGTTCAGTTTCTCTGAAGTTATCTGTAGTCAGACATCTAATGCTCGAATTCCCAAAGAAATATATTTGTGCTTTAACAAATGAACATTGTTTGAGTATGCAAATCACGCTACCAGTAAGATATTACATATAGTCATTATCAATATAGAATATTCACTGTATAGTGCAGTTACAACATTTAAGCCCCAGTAACTATCTTTTTGCATTTACTTACAAAAAAAAGAAATACCATCCTATCTCGAGAGAGATGTTTTAGATTTCTGTTATTAAGCCATATTATCTTTGAAAACGGTAGTATTTCAATCTTTGTTTATGGTTTTAATCAATGAGATTCATGCACTTATGTGGCAGTCATATTTGAGTTGAAACTCGAAAATTATTTCCTTGTTGTGCATTTGTCACCAATGTTTGAATGAAGCTCTGTGGTCACTCTTCGATAAGCATTTTTACATATAAAGTTGCATTTGATATCAAACCATCTAATGAAAAAAAATGCAACAATGCAGCTAATAGGGATTAAATGTTATGAGTCAATGATCTACTCTTGCACTGTATTTGCAAAAATCATTTCACATTTTGCTTCCCTTTTGCTTTTTCCTGTACAGCATAACTCTCATCGTTGCTGTTGGTGATGACGGATCAAGCGATACACATCTGTTCAGGCTTCTGGACAATGTCTTTTACACCATGGTATGGTATACAATCAATAATGACAAAGTTATAGATTGCAGGAAAATGCTTAGACAACTCCTATGTTGATTTTCATGAAGACTCTGTACATTATTTTATGGCGTAGAGTAAACTGCAGTTTTCAACATCTACACTTGCCAGTTTTCCCTCCTGTAATGTGTAGTTCACTGTGCTGCCTCTGAATTTTCAAGATTGAGATTGTTAATGGATGACTGTAAAAAACATTGGAGATCATGAAACTGGTATAAAAATAACAATATTATCGTTTTAAGTTTTGTAAACAATATACAACTGATAAGAAGTATTAATCAATCCGTCTAGTAGTCTTAGAGCATATGATTTACAACAGACCAGCAACCATAAGATCAGTGCTTCAAGAGTGTACTGCATGCACCGGCAATGCTGTACTGACTATAAGATATGACCAGTGCAGGAGGAACTGAACTCGGGTTTTCCATATTTTTAAAGGGAGAGTTATATAGGCTAAATATACAAGGCGCTTTCACTTTTGATAATTGATGACTGATGGGAAATTTTTTCCCAAATTTACCACAATTGAACAATTTTGTACTGTAGTTGTGAAAACAGGCCCACAAGTGGGATCACCATCGGCAATAACAAAAAACAGCAATTTGAGTCATTGGTAATTGTGAGTGCAAGGAAGAATCTTTAAAATGGATCCACTGAATTTCCTTTTCATAAAAATATGTTCTTTTACAAAGTTACACTTCAAGCAAGTCAACAGCTGTTTCAACGTTAGTACATTTTGAGAAAACCTCCCGCACCAATTATGATGGCGTTGTTGCCCATATTGAGTTTATTGTTGCAGGTGCTTCTGATTGGTCTAGATGATTTGATATCAGTGAAAAATGTGGAAAGATTGAAACGAGATCTCAAGGTAAATCACTGCATACTATCTCCATAATTTGTTTGATCCCATTACAGTTGTTTTCATTCCGGAACATCCCTGCTTAAATTAACAGTGAAATTTTGGTGTCTGGTATCTTTCTGAAAATCTAGATAGCACTGCACAAGTTACTCCACTGTAACCAAGCTATTCCCAATAGAATGGTATTGACCTTCAATCTCAATGTTCTGGTTTAGTGGTTGATTACAAAAATATATATGTGTCCAATGTTGTAAATTATGGATGCAATAGCATGGCATGTGTGAATTGATTGTTTCACCAGGCTCATGGCTATTAAAACATTGTCTCCTCCTTTCTACTGTCTATGATTAACCCTTTCACCACCATGGTTTGGCCCAGACCCATTGTTGTTAATGGTGATTGTGGACCGGTTTTAAGGAAATTGGGGTGAACAGGTTAAAACCACCAGCTGAGATTCTGAACTGACAGTATGGGTTGACAAAACTTTACAATCTCTGATAATACAGTGTTTTTGTGTCAAGACCAATTCTCTGGTAATTTTACTAGATTTCCCTAGTTGCATTACCAGGGTTGCCCTATCAATACAATTGTAATGGAGGACACTGAAAGAATTTATACCTGCATTCCCGCACCATTCACCAATCTTTCAAAACATGTGCAAAAAACACTGTAATGCATTAACCCTTTACCACCAAACTTCGGCCAAATGCTATTTTTTTCAGAGGCAAAGTTGACCTGTGAGAAATTGGGAGAGAACACGAAAAATGTAATTAATGGTACAAACACGCACACATATACATTCTTGATTATGGCATTAGGAGGGACGCAAATATTGCGTCATGGAAACCACTATGGTGAGTGATTTTTGAAATGCAAATTTTACAAAACACCACTTGACATTATCCAGCAAAACTCTCTTCGTTCTTTACCCTACAGTGTTGTTATAAGTTGTTTGACACACTTCTAGCAGACACGGATTTCTTCGGCAGTATTACAGAATCTGTAGATGTTCTCATCAGTCCAGAAAATAATGTCCTACAGGTAAATATACGGCAGCCTGAAGGGTGACTGAAATATTATTTACCCCTAGGGGGTCAAATTACAAAAATCACATTGCATGCTAGGTGTTAAAAGGGCAAGTAGCTGTTACTTTCTATGATTTTTTTGCTATATTATTGTTTCATGCATCAAAATCAAGTTCTTGTTCTACACTTGATAGCATGTTGAAACACTCTCTATATACAGATTGTCAACAAAGTGTTATTGTTGACATTTGAATTGTTGTCTGGACTAGAAATCACTTGTCAACATTAACAGTGCAGTTTTGAAATGTAAGGGCCCATTTGACAAGCTCAACACTGACTATGTGTCTTAAAATACTTTATGGAGTAATACAAGAAACTTGTTGACATTAAAAAACAAAAGTAGTTAAAAAAATCACCAAAGGGTACAGCTCCTGGCCCTCACAGCAAACTTCTTTCATTCAAAGGATATATGCAACTCACTGCAGTGTGGAATTATCTGAGTGTATTTCATCAATTGCCAATGTACAGTACCTTTGATACAGTGTTTGCATTGGTCATATGGGTCCCATGCAATCCAACAGTGCAGTTAGGTCTCTGATGCCTGATGGCTAAATATGATAAACTACGAATGTCGATGTTGCTCTAAATAAGTTTGTCAGTTTTCCGGGAAAATATCGTTATAGTAGACAGAAAATGTAATGTTGACATATTGAACTTGCATTCTGTGTAAGCAGTCTAGAGTGACAATTTCACAATCAAAATAGAATATTTTTACTTTCATGACTGCAAAATGGGTTCTTTTTTAGGAACACCTAGAGTCATTTGTGAATGCGGCAGATAGCACATATGGGTGTCTCTCAACGTGTGGCAGGACAGTTGTGGCTACGCAGAAATGGTGGGACCTTTCAGGACAGGAATTGGTTCTCCTTTCCCTGCTGCTGAGGTCACTGCCGACCACATCATCCAGAGATGTGGCTGTGTATCTACCACATAGCAGTCCAAAGGTTTGTATTTCTCCATACCCTGTTGTGCCACTGTATTGTTTGAATAACAATGCATAGACGTATATACTATTATAGTCTAAATGCTCACCACAATACATACTGTGAGTACTTTCAGCTATCATTCTGGTACATTGTTACAAAGTCTTTGATCAAAGTCCCAGGATCTATGGTTTGATACACTGAATCATCTGGCTGAATCCTTTCACCAGGATGATTTGGTACTGCCAAGTTGGTTTTCGTTTGTTTAGTTCAGCCAGAAAGTGCTTGGAATCATGTTCACTTTGACTTTCAGTGTCATCAATTTTACCGCCATCATCATCGTTGTAATTGTCGTCATGGTTGTCACCATCACTATCACTATCATCATCATCATCATCATCATCATCATCGTCGTTGTCATTGTCATTGTCGTTGTCATCTTGATTACCTCTATCATCATCATCACTATTATCATTATCATCACTGTAGTCATGATCTTTATCATAGTCATAATCACTATCATCATCATATCATCATTATTACGTTCATCATCCTTGTCATAATCATCACTATGATGGTTACTATCACAACCGAAATCATCATCATTGTCATTTATCATTATCATCATCGTCACCATTGTTTCTGCTGTTGCACACTATATAAGCTATAATCTACAAATGAAACATCAGATTTGAAACCTTACATTTATGTCATTCATGGGAGACTAATGAACTTGATCTTAGATTCATATGAGAATAGACCACCAGTCTTTTCAGTGACAGTCACTGATGACCTTTTATGTCCAGGTTGGCGAAGACCATAATATGTCAAATCCCTTTAGCCACCAACAGATAAAGTTTCTATAAGACATCATTGACCAGTTCTATCTGCAGTGCTTGCTTCAAATTAGACTCTGCCTTGTCTCATTTGTATTCCATATTGCTGCCAATAGTAAGATGTTTGGTTTTGCATCTAATCAAATGTTTGTTTTGTTTTCTCAGATCCCTCACAGACTGCTGACGTTCCAACTAGTTCACAATGTTGAAGCTTGTGTACTTTGTGGCCCAACTCCAAGCCTGGACGATGTGAGGGAGAAACTCGTAGATCAGCATTGGAAAGCAGCGCTGGACCAACTCAGAGCATCTTCCAGAATATTTCCAAGGAATATTCCACCCACACTGGAAGTTGATAATGGTATTTTAGGGTAGGGCACACATGATTATCCTGTCCCTACTAAATGTTGTATATGTACACGTCTTTTGTTTACAATGGTGTTGGCGGACTTTTTCACTGTAAGATAGGGGTGGCAGAGTAATCTTTTTTCTTACTCTGAAGCCTGTCGTGCTCTATCTTGTTGAAATGCATGGTTTCTTCTGAAGATGAGCTTGTAACCTTCAAGAGAGTGGTATTTACAATCTCGAAATTTCAACGTAAGAAGTCTGTGACCTTCATAAAGATCCAGAAAAAGTAGAGGAGAACTTACTAAGTAATATTTCTGTTGTTTGTTTGAGTTTTAGTTAATTGAGGAGAACTAGGGTGATAAAGACTTGAGACTCTATGGCACCTAGCACATGAGTGCTGGTGATAGAGAGGAACAGTCTGTATGATTCATGTGATTGCAAGAATAAACTCTTCAATTTCTCACAAATTTCAAGGGTCCTGAAACAAAAGTATACAGCTTGATTGTATATTACTGATCAGGCAGTGTATTTATCCATCTCATTTTGAAATTTAGTCTGCCGTGAGACAGACTGTATAAAGAAGACATCCATCTAAAAGTTTACAACCATCTGTTCCAGGTTTATCTTAGTGAACACAGAGAACCATCGATGTCTTGCCACGATCCATCCCAACCCACTGGAAGAGAAACACCCACTGCACAGAATGCTGAGTGTCAACAGACGGCGTAATGTGCTGAAAACGTTTTATAAGACAGTTGTGGGTACTTATTATGCACCCGTACACAGTCCTGAAAAAGAAGGTATATATATTACATGTGAAATTTGTATACTGTAAATGTGGATACATATAATTTCACTACTTCTCTGATAGATGAAATCCATGAAATTAAATACAAGTGAAAATGTTATATAACCATTTATTTCCTTGCTTATTGAAAAATCTGTGAATGTAAATTCCTGTGCAAACATCTCAAATGTTAAAGGAGTGACAATAAATATTTGTGAAAATCAATGGTTTTAATGTACTTTGTAGTTTATGTGTAAGTCACTGATATTCCATGGGATGGAAAGAAATTTTTATGCCTGGTAATATATGAAAAATACAGGTGAAAAAATTCTTCTCACACAAATTCTTAAACACACAGGTTATATCAGGCCTTGTTGAAGCGCACTCTAACTACGGCTTTTGTTTCCCAGAATTCACTGCAGATACCTACACATCACTGACACATCAAGCCAGGGAATCGTACATCTGTGGTGACGATTACAAATGCTACGCTCTGCACCAAGACAAGTACCAACTCTTTGTAGTCTACGGTTCCCACGTGCCGACCTTTGCCCTCAGGTAAGGTCATCACCCATGCGACCTTTCAACTCTGCAGGTCAGCTTTCTGTATGAAATCTTTCCCATGATGACTATCTTGCTTTTCATTTTCATTGCAGGTCCGTCACCCAGAGTACGTTACAAGCTTTGATAAAAGACAAGAAGTTGGAAGATAAGAAGAAAGCCAGTTAAACATCAACAACTTGTCTGAAAGGCAGTCTTAAATCCTTTGCTGGTGTAGCTGACGAGCAGTTGGTCCAACTTCATTATGAAAACAATCAGGTTTACTTAGGGGTCCCCCTTTAGCTTTTGAAGCAACCAAACCCCCCTAAGATGGCGATAATTTGTAAAATTGTACGGTGTTGGCCAAGTTTCCTGTAGTCCTGCCACAATTTCTCCCCAGGCATATAGTTCACAAATGCTAGGTTGAATTGAGTTGAAAGAGTGCCCAAGTTTTTCTGTACATGGGTCCAAAGTTAATTATGAAAACAATCAGGTCTACTTTGGGTCCTCCTGTAGCTTTTGAAGTGACCTTTGCCCTCATCTAAACTACTTGTATCTCCCATAAGTGTCACAGAATGGTATATGTTAGCCATCAACAGTCTTTAATGCTCAAGGGATGGAAATTTATTGTCAAAATGTCAACATTATACATACTATTGTTAAATTATTACTGTGGCCTGTCTATTTTTGATACATCTTTGCATGACTTAAACAGTCCTATGGGCGGATCACTAGAAATTGTTCTTAGGAGTCCATTATGAGCAATGCACACACTGTGCTATGCTATCTGCTCACTAGGCCCACAACACCTCTACAGTTCCCCAGCTCAAAGTTTTGTTATAAGCTTTTTGTTAACTTTGTTGGGTGTGCACATACTGGCAAAATCAAATAATGACTGTTTTAAAGATGTTCCAAAGAGACTGTGCCACTTTCATAATTAGCAAGATTTAATAGGCAGACGACAAGCTTTCATGAAAATTTATCTTATGAAAAGAAGATGAACAACTCAGTGGTACCAAAGCAAAAAAATGAATATCTTCAGTGGGTTTGAATGGATAAATCAGAGCAGAAAAATATGGACTTCAACCTCTCACAAACTATGGCATTTCAAAATGGGAAACAGCGGAGTGAGTTCTTAGTGTCTTTATCGTGGAATGGGGTGTACTCCGCCAAGTGGACAACCCACCAAGTTCAAGGACATTATTAAAATCATGCTAGAGATCAACTCTTGAATGAATCATCTGATTACAAAGCAATCAATTCAGATTCAGATTTCTAGATTAATTTATTTCCCACCTTTTTGATGTATATTTATTGAAAGTCATTGCAGCATATGAACATTGCATTGAATATTACATAATTTAACTTTCTATTAGCATTATTATCTCATATTTTGATGAAGTTCGGGTAGATTGCGCCTCGAAAATGAAAGTCATAAACTTTTGCTCAAACTTTTCTCAACGAAATTGCTAGGCATTCTCTTTCAAAATCAAGATTAGAAATCGGGGGTCACTGTGCAAAATTTGTCATAAGAGACACAATTTGCCCAATATTTTTGTCATTTTCACAAATCATGCCGGTGAAACTTTATTTACTCCATAAGCTTCAAAATAAGCACCCACAAGTGGTAGGCAAAAAGAATATTGTAAAAGTTTGAGAGTCCAAAGATCTGTCCCCGAGGCGCATTCTACCCAAAAGCACAATCGTAAATTTTGTAAGTTTAGCATCAAGATAATATGTAAGATAATTTAAAATCTCCAGGATCCAACAATTATTGTTTAATTCCATGAAAATTAAAACAATCAATTCAATATTTGTTAAAAAAAGTATAACGGTGGAGGATTTTTCTCTTCTATTGAAAAAAGTATTATTTTATATTTAATTGTAAATAAATGTTATAATATAAATAGTCCATTGCTTTGAAAAACTTTGTGCTGTGTGCATATTATTTCACAGTTCAAAAGACTTGCAGGGTTCTTCATAGAAATCTGGTTCCAAGGAGAATTCCTACATCAAACATGATTGGAGCTAACTTGGGATAATTGGATTTTCATATTTTTCAAATTTCTCAAAAATGTTAGGTGCCCTACAGCTGAATGTTGCAATATTGCAACATTCAGCTGACATTGGCAGATAAACGACCTTACTTCACTATCTAATTATCCCAAATTAGTTCAAATCGTGTTATCACGGTGTGGAATATAGGCCATTGGGAATTGAGGGCGCTGTTCAATTCTTAAGTGTGATCTAAACTTCACTGCCATGATTTGTCTCAATTCCATACTTTTCCGGGACGAAGTTAGATCTCTACACAGGGTAATTTAGTGAAAAGATTAAGTGACAAGTCTACACACAACCGCAAACATTTAAAATTTTCACCAGTGTGGTTTTAATATCACAGTTACAACATTTTTTATTTTATTTTGCTTTTTCAACCTATCAGCAAAATATAAATGACCAGAAAGAAAGAAGGAAGACATTACATCTTTCAAAATTAATGTTTCAAATAATCTCATCTGTGTTCTTACTCTCTTATAGTCTCTTCTACACCACATCGCAGCTTTTGTCAATATCTTTGATACATTGATGCGCTCTTTGCAGTTTAGCCGTGTGGGCTGTGCTAGCTGATTGAGATAGACTACAGATAAATGCAATTGTCCAGTTGTCCAGGGCAAAGTTTGTCGAATAGCCAATGTGATGTAGTGAGCTATACATGAGATTTCACAATGATGAGATATTACATGCTGCCGATTTGACCAGTGGTTCAGCATTCTGCAACAAAGGGACATTTCTTCACAATTTTTCTTGAAAGATAATTTATATGAAGGTTATAATGTACCAAAAATCCTTCAAACTGACAAAAGCAGGATCATCAAAAGTGCCTGATTAACCAATCCATCGCCATGGTATAGCGCACTTACATTGTAATCAGCTGATTATGGATCTGTCTACAGGGAATTGCAAAGCATCAATGATCTAGCAGGACTGAGTGGAATTTTTGAACATAGATTTTGTCAACTCTGTACTGCACTAAATGCAAGTTTTATCAGTCAACATTTTAAAGTCACATTGAGAAAGAGGGAGACAAAACTTTCCTCTAATCACCATTGGACAGAGAAAGCTGTAACAACACTCTTAAAATTGTCTACACCAATCAATGGTTTGTTCTCATGAAATATTACTAACACTGTTTTTCCGCAGCAGCTACATGTCAAGACATTGAAGACAATGTTTTATACAATGTTCAGTTTTGTTTTTGGTAAACTGCACTTTCCGAAGTGCTATTGTAGAGTTGCAACACAGTGGCCGATAGAGGGCGTACTGCCGGATGATTGCATAAAAGTTCAAAATGGCTTCCCTGGTGAGACCCTGCCGACTCCTCTCTCGGAATTTCGTGCATTTCAGGGTAAGTGTCGTGTCTTACGGGGTGCTGTCCGTATAGATGAATTCAAAGAAAGTTTTACGCATCGAAATCGTTACTGTAATAGTATTCACTGTGCGCGATCAATTTAGTCTTTGCCCACCGATCTGTATGTAATTGTAAACATTGTGTAACATGCATCCTCTGTAGCTCTGCATAGCAGGGCTGTACGTTACCGGCGTTATACGGTCTCCCACCACTTGTGTGGTGCGAAGCCGTATAACGCCGGTAACACACACCCGTGCCATGCAGAGCTAGCATCCTCTGCTGAACCACAGGCGTTATGTTGACTGGGTAGTTGTAAAAGTATAGTTAATGCTACGTGCCGACGGTGATAAGGCTACAGAAGAGAACGTCGGAACGTAGCATAAACTACTTTTACAAACTACCCAGTCAACATAACGTCTGTGTGCTGAATGCTCTCTGTCCGTGCATGGAGGTAGCATTGTAATGTCCGCAGGGTTGATGACAAGTGGTTCGCGTCGGTAGTATGACGTATGTAAACGTTTACATCGCAGTGCGATCACAGCTCTAGATCTGCTTAGGGGAGAACAATTTGATTTCTGGGGGGAGGGGGTATGGAGGATTTTGAGAAAAAAAAATTTGTCACCAGGTGAGATAGAAGAAAAAAAAATTGATCTTGTCATGGCCTGAGAAACAAAAATTTGTCATAACAGACAGAAGTGAAAAAGAGAATTGTCACAATGCACCAGAAATTAGCAAAATTTGGAAACCTTATTCTCATGTGTTCTTTGCCGGCGCGCCGCCATAGGCGGCGCAAATGTTTTTACCACAAGCAATTCTTATGGGTTTTTTCCAGCACTATAATATGATATAAGCATTCACTACATACGTCTACGTTACACCTCAGTACACTCAATGTTTTCCTTCCCTTTTCTGACCCAAGAAATCATATTTCAGGATTTCTGTTGCAGTATCTCAATCAATGGCATAGGCCCTCTCGTGCTCTCCCCCCTTGGGTCTTCTTACAGTTTTACTGGTAAAAGACAAATTGAAAATACCTCTCGGATTGCACTACACTGCACCGTGGCGCACATCAATTTCTCAAAATTTTCACAGGATCTAGGACAAAACTGAACTGTTGTGAATTTATCCTTTATTATCACAGAAACATGTTTTAATTTACCTCAGTTCAATGACCATTTTGACAATTAAACATACCATATTCAGGCTTTTCATTAGAAGCTGGCAGCTGGAGAAATGACACAAGAAGGGCACAGATTTTCCATTCCTTTATATTCATTTGTCTTCAGTCTCTGGCAAACAGAACTGTTATTCACAAATTGTATTGTCATTGTTTGGTTGTTGAATATTGTGACTCAAACACTGATCATGCAAAAAATGTAAAAAATATCAATGTTCAATGTCATTTTCAAATAGTTTTACAGAGTAAAAAATAAACTGAAACTCTCTCAGATTGCACCATTAAACACATCAGTTTCTCAAAATTTCAAATACGAGAGGGGAACCCCCCTCTCGTGCTCCCCCCCCTTGGGGTATTCTAACAGTTACACTTAGAAAAAAAATTAAAAAACACCTCTCAGATTGCACCAGACTGCACCATTGCACCTATCAATATCTTTAAAATTTCCATGCAAGATAGGGGAAACCCCCTGTGACACTTTCCCCTTAAGCCTCTCCCATGTTGTCCCCCTGTACTTTCAAATTCTGCCAGTTCAGATATCCTGGTGAAAATCCATCCAAATTAAACAATATACTATGGTTAGATACTGGGGGAATCAGTCAAAATTTCAGAGTTTGAGAGGGAGGTTACTCAAATTCATCATGGTTGGCGAAAGGGGTCACTCGACATTTCAGGGTCTTGGTGTCTTGACACTAACTTAGCTATTCCACAGCTACCGTGTCACCTGATAACTGTGTTGGCTTAGTATGAGCAAGGAGTTAAAAAAGGAATGATATGAGGGTGGAGGGCACTTATGAATACCTCCACGTTAGGAGGTAGGTTTCTCAGCACCATGATCAAGTTACAATCAGAAAACAATAGTTTCATAGAACACTGTCCCGCCAATGATGATATATAATATAAGACAATGAGAATTAGATCTAATTGCACATTTAAAACTGTATGTGCCCACTTGTGCATGCACTTGAAACATTTCTAATAAAGTCTGTCATCTGTAATTGCATAGTTTGAACCTTGAATACAATTAAAGAAGTAAAGATGCTTAATAGATATTACAAAGATGTCATCTACTGTGCAAAAAGGCTATGAGCATCAACTCAGTGTCTTCAGTGACGCTGCATCTTTCTTATTGCATTATACAGCAAGTGAGCTGAGCATTGCTGCATAGTTCTACAGAGTCCTTGCTAACACACTGGATGCCCACTGTTTTCATGTGGTTGTATCATATGTAAGATGCCAATTGTATGATTTCTATAAGCACATAGATTTATTTATATCTTTATTTATTTATTTATTCATTTATTTATTCATTTATTTATTTATTTATTTATTTATTTATTTATTTATTTATTTATTTATTTTAAGACATTCGAAGAACAAAATTACAGCTGATGGACTTCTTCAGAAGATCAATATTTCGAGTGTCTTTGCCCACCTCGTCACTATTTTCCATAATTGTCATTACCACTGGTACCCTGAACACTGTGATCTTTTTGACTCCACCATTTATTCAGGTAATGAATTCAGCATTGAGCCAGACCAGCAGACTGTATGCCGACCACATAGTTGACAATAGGGGTGCCACTGAACCCCCTATTCCAGAATGGAAGGAACCAAGGAATGAAACGCTTGACTTGAAGAAGGCAAGACTATTGTACCAAAGTAGAAAACGGGGAATGCTAGAGAACGGACTCTTACTAAGGTATGATGTCATAGAATGATGAAAATTCAGACGAGAGAAGTGGTAGTTTTTGTCCATATTCATCAAAAAACTAGAAATTGTGTAGTAGTGTAGGAAATTCATCGAAAATTCTTGTAACAACGAGACATGGGCAGGTAACTTTGAAGAGTTACCCGGCTGAAAAATAAGACCTACTCAAATAATTTTGTCTCACAGACTGGATACAAGGAATACCTTTCCTCATATCTCAGCAAACAGAAAATCAGAAATTGTTTCAACCCCTTAATTTGGCAGTTGACTTTAAATTTTCACCTGCCCAACAATCTTACAAAGCAAATGTCTACGTCATGCAACCAGTGATTCGGGATAAATATATCAGGGCTATACTCTGCAGTTTACATTTCCTCTACATATCTGTTGGAGACCATATAAGGATTCAAACCTGCAGTGCTACATGTCTCTGAGGCAAGGATTAGCAAATCTCATCAGTGCTTGATGATCTCAGAACAGTAACAATAAGAACCCAAGACTCCTACAGTCAAGGTTGTGGGTCCTGCAGTCTATATTGGTAACCCTACAGTCTAGTTTGCCAATAGTGCAGTCGAGTTTCTGGCCCTGCAGTCTAGTTTGTGAGCCATGCACTCTAGTTTGCTAGTCCTGCAGTCATGTGTGCCAGTCCTGCTGTTTAGTTTGCTTGTCCCACAGTTTAGGTTGCTAGTCCTGCAATCTAGTATCTAGCTCTGCTGTCTAGTTTGTTTGTCCTGTAGTTAGTTTGGTAGTCTGGCTTCTTTGAAGTGATAGCCACCAGTCTGTATGATCAGTAGAATGACAATTTATACATCATTGTAAAACAATTCCTTGGGGAAATGGTCAGTTATAATGAGCAAGTTAAGGGAAATCTACACTAGTTTTGACTGTAAGATTACATTCACAATAATACATAACATTTCTTTATTCTTACAGTTCCTTTGCTGCTCAATATTTACATTCATTCAATGATGCCCAACTGAAGTTGTATGACCATCTTATCAACAAACCTAGCAATGACTGGGACATATACTACTGGGCAGTGGGTAAGTAACTTTATCATATTAAACCCAAGAGAAATCTAGAATTCTAGTTGTCAAGACATGGTAGAAATATAAAACTTCCAATTTCTTGCCCTTGCAGTTTTTTGAGAAAGATGGCTCTAAAACATGAAGTATTTAAATTGTTGCACTGCAGTGCACACATGATAAACCAAGTTTTATGTTTTCATATCCTTCAGATTCCTAAAAAAAATTGCCTACGGCAAGTGAACCAGTTTATTGTCAATCATACTGCAGTTGCTCATTGCTGGAAAATATTGAAAACTTGTAGAAGGAAATTTGAAAAGTTTAAGGTGGCAGCTTAAACGGTCATGAACTTTCCATCCGGGACAATTAATTGCCGGCACAAGTACATATTCTGAGTGTTGGTGACTTGTACTGGTTTGTTGTTTATGTGATACAAAATCATCTTCCTGGTAGTCATTTCTATCACTTTCTCACACCAGAGTTGCAAAAGGAAAAACCAAATTTATCCTTATCTCATTCCGATGACAAGATGCAGTCAAGTTCTTCAAGAGCTTCTTTATAATGAGGGAAGATTTATTGTAATGCTTACAGTCATACTTTGTTAATTTTAATCCCTGCACTTCCGGAGAATGTAAATTCAACTGCACACACTGTTTCATCCCCAATGAAATTGATTTGGCAATGCCTATCATGTCTGCGGTCCAACCCTAACATAGTTTGGTCAGATAATCTAGTCATCTTGTTTATTTTCCTCTCACAGGAAATAAACCTACACCAGAAGAGTACAATACTGAAGTTATGGATTTGCTGAAAAAATTCGCTAAAAATGAAAAGATGGAATCTCGGATAAGACAGCCAGATCTTGAAAAGTGCATGTAAAAAAAGACTTGTATTGCTGTAAATAGAATCTTATGCCATCCTTGAGAGATATGCAGTTCTTAGTGAAATATAGATTCATGCTGGTACACCACCAGTTTAGCCATTTGAAATCATGTTTGAGTTTTGGAAAGATCATGTCATCAACCAATGTGAGTAATGTTTATTAAACACACGATACTATACTTGTAAGGGCATTCAGATAATTTTCCTTTATTCAAACAAAATTTAAAAAGTTTACTTGTCTACTGGACACAATAATTACATTCTGTTATTTTCACAAGGCTTATCACTTTTTAACCCCAAAATGTTCTGAAATATTTATTACAAAAAATGTTCACCATATCTTCCTGATTTCATGGCACACCTTTGGTTAAAATGGCACTTACAGTGTTTGTACTGTATAGTTCGCAAACAAAATGCTTTTAAACAATTAAAGAAAATTAATCATAAATAATTAATATATCGTAGCTTGTGTTCTTTCAAACTATGTTGATATGCACATTGAGCAAGTTACATTTAACACGATTGGAACTAATTTGGGATACTTTGATTTTCATATTTTTTCAATTTCTCAAAAGTGTTAGGTACCAAATAGTTGAATGTTGCAATAATAAAAATTACTCATAAAAACAAGTGTGTAATGTGAAAAGAAAAGCAGATGAGATAACATTTGTAGACTAAATCGGCCTTACTTCACCATCCAATTATGACAAATTAGTTCCAATCATGCCATTTGAACTTGATACATGTGATACGATGATGCAAGTCATCTTGAACATTGACAATTGGACACAAAGATTGATGGTCATCGTACTCTTGCATCCAAGAACACATAAATTAATGTTTTCTAGTATTACTTTCTTCAGAAAATGCCAGTGTTCAAATGATCTGATATGAAATGCATTTCTTTACCATACAAGCTGGAAGCACAGATGAAATACAATTTTTAGGAATATTTATGTCATTGGAATGCTATAATTTATCTCAAGTTTACTTATAAGCAACACTTCCATAGAGTTGAATATGTCATGTACTCAAATAATTTGGCTATTCCTTGTAAAGCTCAAGGCATTGAGTGATTGACTCTAATCAGAAAATGTACCTCAAACTCATGCTCATGACAGACCAGTCATCAAACTGTACTGCCGCCATTCGTCTACTTTACACATCATTCACTATACTGGGAAAATAGCCACATGGGTTTATTAACACCCACTGTGTTAACGTTACTGATATTCCACTCTGGTTTCAATATAGAGAGAGTGATTTCAATTGCATCACATACTTACAGAATTGTACACACATACATAATTGTCTATACCCACAGCATTATTGCAAGATGGGTTTACTAACATCCACTGTGTTAACATTACTGATATTCCACTCTGGTTTCAATGCAGAGAGTGATTACAATTGCACAACAATTGTAACAACTAACATGCTAAATTCACTATGAAGGCATATTTACCATCGGTAATAAGTCGATGTCATTGGGTTTACGTGTTTGGTCAAAGCCAGTTAGAGCTGCAATTTCTCCAGATGACTAGATGATTCATGGACGTCAAGTGTAAAGTGTATTTGGGAAACTTGGGGATAAACTGAATCATGAACATTCGGTAAATGGGGAGGGCACTGCTTTTTTCACGGTAATTATAAGTCAGTTTTGTTGTTTGCCACTATGAATAAACTAATTCCCCAGTGAACTGCACAAATCTGAATTTATTTATACTTCACCGGGATTATGCATGAATGAAGGTTTTAGTCATATGGATCCTTCAAACATGTGAAGAAATTATAGGTTTAGTATACATCAGACGTATGCCCATTGCACTCAGTCACAGAGTTTTCCTTTGCTGTCTGTGTACACAACTAAAAATCTTATCTTAGTCACATACACATTCATTTGCACATTGACTGTAGAGGCACTTATACTGTCTATGATTTGCATGCAAAATTAAAATAGGTAAGGTGATCACTTACAATAAAAGCTAATACTCAAAGTAAACAGAATGGTTGTCTAATATGTGGAAATTGAAAGCAGCGGATAGGCCCATTTTTAGTGTTATTGCCGGTACACCAGTGTTTTGAGATTCAATGTCATTCTGTCAATATTCAGCATTCAAAGTCACTTTGTTAAAGTTTGATAATAGCATTTGTTGTAAACGTTAAATTATCTATATTGAATACTTAATATTGAATATGAATACTTGAAAAAGCTTTCTTGTTATTGAGGGCGTTGTATTACTAAAACCTGTATTGTCACATCAGAAAAATTTATATTCACAAAAATGTGATTGCAAAATATAATGACATTCTATATTTTTTCCCAAATTCGGAATGGTGTTGTTGTCTCTTTGATATTCAACCAGTATAAGAAATTCACTGTCATTTTAAAGTTTTCATGAAATTTCAACAATTATTTCTTGTCAAAGCAAAACGTCACCGTATTACAAATATACAAGTGGTCTATGAAAGACTGTGTGTCCTTCAAAAGAAGAAAATCTCTTGCTCGTCTTTGTAGACTGTGTCTACAGAAGTGAGCTAACAACTACATATGACTGTAATGTGTGATGTGTCTTTTCACCATCCAAACATATGAATGTTTGATATTGTCAACTTTCAGATGTTTCGTGCATAAACGTAGCACCTATAGATTAGAAATAGTGAAATAAACATTTATCTGTCAAGGAAGGCAGTCAAGATGATCAACAGTCATCTTTCCTGCCATGATGGTAAATTATTGTGCAAAAACTTTAACACAGCTATTGCCATTATCAACCACGATGACTTTACCAAATGGTTCGTCATCAGTAACACAGATACCAAGGGGATTTCTCAATCCATCATCAACACTATCAATGCAACAAACAAATTTGCCACCTGATTCAAACTTTACAATTCTGTTATTACCATAGTCAGCAACATACACAAAGCCGTGTTTATCCACAGCGACTCCATATGGAGAATTCAACTGACCATCACCACTCCCTTTGGTGCCAAAGGTATACAGGAAGTTGCCATCACCATCAAATGCTTGGATTCGGTGATTAATACAATCTGAGACATAGACTTTACCAGTATGATCAATGGCTACATGTTCAGGACTGTTGAACTGACCATCACCACTGCCAAGACTACCAAATGATTTGATGTAGCTACCATCCTGGTAGAAAACATGGATGCAATGACCTGTATAATCAACAACATAAACCTTCCCAGTTAGAGGATGAATGGCCACACCAACTGGATGTTTCAATTTACCTTTACCAAAACATTTATCTTGTCTGCCATTCTCATCGCAGACAATCACCTGCTTATTTCCATGATCTGTGATGAAGACTTCACCATCGACTGATATAGCTGCATCATAGGGACACACAGCATTAGCCTGACCAGTGAATTGAAATGTATATTTGTGTTTCCCAAATAAAGTGAAAGACTGCAATCTATGATTACTGTAATCACAAACTAAAGCATATCCCGTTCCTGTAACAGTCACTCCCCACGGATTATTAAACTGACCACTACCTCCACCAGACCCTCCAAATTCACACATCCACCCTTTCTTAGGGATCACCTTAATTCTTACAGGTGATACCGTTATTGGTTTATTGAAAATTGACACTGAAATTTCATGATCACCCTCCATCAGCGCTTTAGATTTCAAAGTCAATGTACCGTCTTTATTGTCTGTAACATCTATGTTCACGATCTCGTCATCCGGTGTCTTCATTGTCGCGAGGATATTTCTGCAATCTACAGCGCCTCCATGCGCACCTTCTGTTGCCATGGTGACAGTGATGTCATCGCCAACTCTGACGTATTTCGGAGTTGTTGACACTCTATACGTAGGAACATCTTCTTTTTGGAGTGTTCCAAGACTTCTCTCTTTACAGAAGTCAGTGCATGGTAGAAACTCCAAGCTGTCAGTTACAGCTGGATTGATTTTAGTTTCGGTTTTCAGAAGTTCCTCCATTTGTACAGACACTCTCTTCCTTGCAGCCATTACCTGGGTGGCGTTCCCATAATGCACCAGCTTTTCTGCGTATTCTCTGGCACTGCTGAGATCGTTCTCAGTGATTTCAAGTTCTTTCATTTGTGAGTTTAATTCCGTCTTCCTTGTACTGTGTTCATCTTTCAGTTCTGTCAAAATTGTGTCACCGCTTTCCTTCACCATGCGTAATAAATATTCACGTACCTTTTCAATGTGTGTTGTGATTTCCTTTTCAACAGTCTTTGATCTTTTGTCAAGCGATTCTTGCATGGAAGCGATTCCAGTCTTGCTATCTCTGATTTCAACTTCTTTCACTTTTACTTTGTCAATCATCTCATTCAACACTTTGGAGTAATCTTTAGCTGCGTCTTTCACACAGCGATAGTCGTGACTTCGGTGGTCGAGTGCTGTACACTTCAGACAGACTGGTACATCACAGGTAAAGCAGTAAAACTCAATAAAGAAATCTTCGTGACTGATACAGTAGGTCGACCCTTGGACTGAAATGGGGTCAGTGGACTTTGCGCTTTTGTATTCTTCTAGGGTCAACAGCTGATGCGATTTGCACGTACGTATTCGACTGTGCGACTTTGCACAGTTTTTGCAAAAATTTATGTCACATTGAATACAGTGTTTGACACTTTCTGCTTCGTCACAACCTTCGCATGTTGTCTGATCTGAGGAACCTTCTCGTTTTCTAAACTCTTCGACCAGTTCGTTGACAAAAAAGTTTGTGGGAATACCGGAAACGCCCTTGTCTGGAACCATGTGTGAACGGCGACATATTGGACACTCAAGTTTCCCAGTTTTCTTCACCAGTTGACTCAAACATTCTTCACAGAAGCTGTGTAGGCACGGTAGATTTTTGGCGTTTTTATATCGCTCTGAACAGATACCACAGACCAGAAAATTGTCATCTATTTTCTCCAGAAAAGTTGCTTCTTCTGTAGCCATGTTGGTTGAGTTCGTGTCTTCAGTGGACCTCTTAACTTTGTATTTATATGCGATATGGCAGAGTTATAATCATATGGTAATTGGTATATGATCATGTGATAGGTTTGCACGTTCATTGAGTCAAATTCTCGGCAAAGGCATAGGGGAAAGAAATCAGTCCCCTGGGGTGGGGAGGGAGGGTTTTTCGTGCAACGGTTTACCTTATTTTATTTTATTAATTTTGACCGTTCTATTTCAAATAAAGAGTTCAACTCCAAACCGTCTGACTGCTTTCTTTATTAGGCCTACTACGAGTAATTTTATTAATTTTGACTGTGGTATTTCAAATAAAGATTTCAACTCCACGCCGTCTGACTGCTTTATATATTACCGACAAGTCCTTATCTCCTCTCCAACTTGTGTATACACCACTGTAATTGCTCCGAAAACATTGCCAACTTGCTAATCCGCTGTCCGTATCAGCGGGTTAATTGATTGAGTCAACACCACAGCCGTCCCACACGCATTAAAATAATTAATAATTATTTCACGCCTCACATGGGTGTCGATTATATTGGTATGAATAGGGTTTATTGACAGGAATATTGAAAAACATAATACAATTAATCCTCGTCAGAGATAGTTAGTCTGGCAGTAGACCGTATACACGTCTAGTCTTATCAGAAGTCTGTCTTCTACTCTGCGTCGTGTGTTCAATTGATCTGCTGTAAGAATGTCTGTGTTTGTTCTTGTGTTTTGGTTAGTGATTATCCTGAGGTGTGCAAATGTTGCGTAACATCTCCTTGCTCGTTGTTCGTCACTTAAAATGAGACAGATCAAAGGTACAATTGTTTTACACAACTACATAACAGTTAATAACCAGTAATTCATGTCATGGTGTATTATTTCATGCGTCCAGTAGTGTCTGATAAATGTCAGAACATGTCGAGTCATCATCAGTCAATTTCAATGCTTGATAACTAAGTTTGTAATTTTGTCAAACTCAAAGTCATCTCCCATTCAGGGGCCACATTAGTAGGTCAAGTTATTCTTTGAGTGAATGCTAAAATTTTCTAGTCTGTTTACTGGATATCTAACATTCTGTGAAGCTCACTACTATTAATGAACCTGTTGTGAAACACGTGAGGACCTTCAGTTCATATCTGGTTATAAATACATTGTTAATACCTGGATCTGCTATTACAAAGGTGGAGCTGCACGTAACCAGCACATTTTTTCAAGCAATATTTCTCACCAAAGATGACAAGGAACCCCCCTCACATTTATATTTTCAGAAAACTGAGAATCTAAAGTTTACTATGGTAGCAAATGATTACTCGAAGGATGAAAGAGTATACATATTTGGGGGTAGAAAACCTTAGTCTGATTATTTTCTGTTTTTTTTACTCTCTATTCCAGTTATCTTTTTCGAAGAGCAAATTCCTATGTAAAGATGTTACGCAGCATGCGTAATTTGTCCTGTCTCTCTAATGAAGTGACAGCGTTACCCAAAAGTATGGCTTCGGAATGGTGTGTAATATGTGTAGACGTTACTTCATGGATCTATGGAGCAGTATTCACAAAGCTTTGTGACTAGCTTACATATGGTAAACAGTATGCAAATATCACGTTATAATGATGACAATTTCTGGTCTACTGCTTGTGTTGAGTCATCTCTAAGCCTATGCAAAATGAATTTTTTCACAATCTTGCTTTCACGGAAATCGACAATGTGGTTTTTTTGTACCATGGGGTTATGGAAAATGTACAAATTACTTTCAATTAAACTTATCAGTAAATTTTTGGTAAGTTATTTCTCTAGATCGAAAGTTTGCACATTAATGCGTGAGCTTTTATTCTTGTTCATGAAATGGAATGTTTTGATAGTTTCCTTGAGGAAAGTTAAGCTAAAGCTTAAAATCTTATGTTCCCAAGCTCGTATTGCTCGTATATAGTGAATAATTCAAAGTAAAATGAACCCATTAGAAAACCTAAAGCGCTTTCTTCTACATTTTTAAATTACTTTACTTTTTATTTTGAAACATTATTTCTTAAACCATACAGAGTAATTAATATCAATGAATATATAATGCAGTTAGGAAACCTTGAAACGTTTTGTTAATGATATTTTAGTAATCATATTTCTATCACAATATGTTGGCAACAATAATCAATTATCATATTATGTCAATATCTTTGGACGCTAAGTACACTTTAAACTATTTTACTTTCAAATTTTTAAATTGTTTTAAAATGATTTGAAATTTTTAGAACTTTTACACTAGTACTATTTACACTTTAAACCTTTTATTTCATTTTAAGCGGTATTGATCCTTGTTTCTATGGAATGCATTCGCTATATAAAAATGGATTGTTATTATTATTATTATTATTATTATTATTATTATTATTGTTGTTGTTATTGTTGTTGTTGTTGTTTTTGTTGTATCATTATTTTTGTTATTATTGTTGTTACTATTATTGTTGTTGTTAGTATTTTTATTGTTGTTAGAATTTTTATTATTGTTATTGTTATTATTATACTTATTATTATTATTATACTTATTATTATCATTATTATTATTATTATTATTATTATTATTATTATTATTATTATTATTATGGTTTTTGTTTTTGTTACAATAT
>LD351154.1:62570-77139 GCA_001465055.1 Ptychodera flava
AGTTTATCGGATTGTGTTTTTTTTTCCGTGTTTGTTTTTTTTGCTGGCTGGCTGATAGGTTTTTCAAATATCCAAGGACGGCAAACAAAGAATTTATTTTATGTGGCCTAATACACAGTCGCACGACGGCCTCTGTATCGTATGCATTATAAAAAGTACTTGGCCCACTGAAAGTACTACTTTTCATACAAGAGCGGCCGGCCATCGCCGTGTATTGAACATTAAGCGACTGTAATCTATTTTGCACCTTCCCGCTCAAAGATTTCTTGCTATTTATCCAAATTACAGCCGTTTGACGTGTTTTTGTGTTCCATATAAAATCCAACCCTGCGTACGATTCCCAGCGTTATACGGTGGTGGGAGGCCGTAAAACGCCGGGCCTGCTGCCGCGCGTGGCGTGAGTCTTCTAGTCTCGCTTATCGCGCTGTTGCACAGGGGACTGTCTAAATGTCCGTCCCCAGGGGTGGGTAGGTGTTTCGTTGTATCGCTAATAAAGATATATTCTACCAACCTTTGGTGTTTCGGTCTTAAAGGCCCTATAGCTGTATCTTTTTCGCATTATTTTTGTGATTTTACTTCCAAACTAAAACAAGTTCATGGGAATGTACTCATCGAGGGGTGTTTATACAGGTAGAATAAACTGTCCACTGGGACTACATGTGCAATTTTGAGCAAGATAAATAATAAATGTTTGCCCAAACATAAAATGGCGCCCTCATGCAAATAAAGCAAAAATAGAGTACGTAGTGCATATATGCATTGGAATCTTCACAGAAGCAACAGAGTAGTCCAAAATATAATGCAAACTGCTGAATGTACTCCACTGGGACACCATATGCTATGTTTTCTTTGTAATATTATCAATTTTTAAAAATGGTGGGAAATCAAAATAACGGTTAAAATTTAAATTTGCTTGTCCAATTTTTCAGTGGTAAAAGACTATATCCTTTAAATCTGTAGAATTTAAAGAAAACCAGTGAAAAAAGAAAACCTTTTTCAGGTTCACAAATTTCAAGAGTTACAGCTACAGGGGCTTTAACTTAGCACTGCCCTTGACAATCTTGCGTATACGTTTTATCAACATGCTGCGTCTATTATCTGATGATGAGTTTGAGTGCTTAATTAGCCAAAGTAATCAAGGGTAAATTACTAATCTGTAGACGCTCTCACCAGATTATCACCGGATTAAATATGACAAAGTCAATAACGAACGCACCAGCAAGGTATAACTGAAGATATATCTTGCTGGTGCGTTCGTTGTTGACTTTGTCATATTTAATCCGGTGATAATCTGGTGAGAGCGTCTACAGATTAGTAATTTACCCTTGATTACTTTGGCTAATTAGGCACTCAAACTCATCAGATAATAGACGCAGCATGTTGATAAAACGTATACGCAAGATTGTCAAGGGCAGTGCTAAGTTAAGACCGAAACACCAAAGGTTGGTAGAATATATCTTTATTAGCGTTACAACGAAACACCTACCCACCCCTGAGGACGGACATTTAGACAGTCCCCTGTGGCTGTTGTAAAACAATTACTAGTAGGCCTATATATATATGACGTCATTCACCATCCCGGTACAATGTAAATATTCATGAGCTGATACTTGTATGTCACGCGCTAAAGGTCACAAGACAACGAGATCACCAGGTGACTGTCACAGCCGACTTGAGCAAGACGATAAGTGTTTTGTCCTCCGGTTGTGTCAGACTTGCTGGCTTGTCAACGATCGCATTAGTTAACGACCGAAGGTTACACTGTGTAAACCCTGCTCTTGCGTTTTGCGGTAGGCTTCGTCAGTTAACATGAACTTTTCAAAAGGCTTCGCCGTGTTCTGTGCGGTTTGTTTACATTTCTCGGCGGGGTTGTCCGCACTGGCCCAACAATGGAACCTTCAGCTCCCCCTACCCGTCGACGATACCAGGATAGCGGATGACTTCGGTAAAGTGATCGGGTTACGGAACGAGGAAGCTCTGAGTCAGCTCGTCTACGATACGACGGTGGGTCTCAGCTTGCAAAGCATCGCCGGCAGTTCAGCCGCCATTTTATCCGGTTTGACGTCAGTCAACATCAGCGAGCGCTGTGTGAACGACACCCGCCAATATTTCGATGATATTTTGGCACGTAAACTTTACGCCCTCAAAAGTAAGTCCAAGGGTTGAATATTCCTTCGATATAAATTGATACCCAATAACATCAATCCGCTCCTGTTTCTGAGAAAAGTTGTCACTCAGTCACGCTTGACAGTGTTGGCTTTGAATTCAGGTCAAAACTAGTCTTTTAGCCCACTTTAAACCCCACATGGAGTTTCGCAAAGGAAATGGTCCTCTGGGTAAATTTGACCAGTATTGCCTGGGAAAAAGTCTTCTAGATATTATTGTACTGTATGCAAAAACCCACTACCCTTGCCGCAGTTCTCATCCCAGACTTACCAATACTGCAGATCACGTGTTTCGTTTTGGTGCGTTCTTGATGATGATGACCACAATCTAGTTCTTACTTTACTGCTTAGGCCTATCACTTAAATATCAAACCGACAGCCTAACATAACATAAAATGACACATATAATGTCATGTAATAAATACATGTAGTTTGTATTGATAAGGGCTCTGAGACCGTAAACGCGAAGTAGAACTTGTCAAAATGAATTGCCTCGGTCGATCTGTATTGTATATCAACTGTCCCAACTCACTGTGTCATAGCTCTTCTAGGTATGGTTTGCTACCCAAAAAAATATTTTCAACTTGTTCTCGCTGTCTAGTCATGACGTTGGGAATGACCACGTCGCACGTGTCGACACAATGCAAACTATAGTAGCTGGGTAACGTGTACTTGTCCATCTTTAGCTTTTTTCACGCCTGCCATCGGCTGTCAGTTTTTGATGGCAATGTCACCAAAGAATAAATATCCAGCAAATTGTTGAGCTACTTAAGTGGACTTTTGGTTTTATTATGTCATGACAGTGTTCGATTCGATCGCCAAACCACCAGCAGGGATATTTGAAGGCAACTTTCAGTGGGTCGGTGCGCCTGAAGAGTGTCGTGGCGTAGATGACGGCCCGGGCTTTAAAGGCAAATATTGCCAGACCTTCTTCCCTTTGAGCAAAGCGGTAAGTCTTGGTCAGTCATTACATCTTGTGGGGATGTTCAGTACTCTGATTTCGACCACACGTTGTTACCCTGTGTGTTGGTGATTGTTTGCTCGTATATACATAAATTATATTTATCAATATTTTCGAAATTGCTAACACTATGTATCCCGATAATTAATCTTCAGCCGTCTTCTAAAGTAAGACCAAATGCGCAAGAAATAGTATATGAATGTGTGGTAAACCCGTCAACTCTAAATTTGTTTTTCATGTAAATCGTAAATTCACCAAACAAGGCCCGGCCCGGCCTCATCAGCAATAATTGTTGACATTCCATCAGATGTAATTTTAAAGTAATACTTTTGTTGCCAGTCTTCGGTTTGTGAATTATTGTTCCTTATCGTCCTTCAGAAATCATGCAAAAATACCAGGTAGCTTGCTTGCCAACATAGCCACTATTTGCGTGGTGTCAAAAATTATTGTTGCCAATTAAATAGTCTTGACTAGAATTAATTTATCAACGATAATATTACATATTGTACATAATTTGTTGGAAAAAAACTTGTACTTTATATTCTAATATTTAGGATACAGAAAAATATCATAACTTGAGTAGCGTTACATTAATGCAGCAATACAGAAATTGTAAAAAGGTCGTTGACTCCCTGAGTAAGGTCACCTAAGGACAATAACAACTGAACTCAGAACTGTTTTGTCATTGTCATGCAGGTGTCACCAATACTTGGCGGTTTGTTTTACGGTGTGTGTGCCCCTGACACTTGTCAGCCCTATGAGATTTTGGAAATCTTTAATAGAGGTGAGTTGTTGAAGCCGAACTTCACAAAGTTTAACCTACCATGCGGATATAAATCAGTAGCAGGACCGGACCTTGGCGACAACAAACCGTCTGAGGGCGTCCTCCATCGCCCTCTATTCCCTACTGTCATGCCTATAACTAGTACAGACGAAGTTTTTTGAACCGTATTTTGGCAGAACATCGATCTATCAACTGTGCTTTCAAGTGACAAAATTAATAGAGATGACGTCGTTACGATTTTATTTTGAGAGATTTGAATTCTCCAGTTATATCGGATTTGTACCTTGAACCAGAATGAAAGATTCATCGCGTGCCAGAGGGCGGCCGACAAATGCGTCATGCTCCGTCGAATTCCTTACTACAATAATGTTTTTTTGTCAAAACCAGAAGTATACGTTTACGAAGCGCAGTAAATACAAGAAGTTGGCATCATTTTACAGGTTTGGGACTGATTTCTATGCAGAGTCTTCAAGCGGTATCGGTCGTTTGCGCGGAGGAAGACCAGGAACTTACCACTGGTGCTATCGTCATGCTGTAAGTTGTATAATGTATTCATTGAAGTCATAGAGATTTGATAAAATTTATGGAGTCATATGGTGTCAATATCTGAAGAACGTGAATACGATGACTATTCCCTATCTACGATGAATCTCACATGGCTATCGCAAATTTGCATATAACCATATATGGCAAAACAAGCACGCCAGTCGTGTTAATAAAACGCAGCAGTTCTCAGTGTGCAGCAATAGCAGCGCACCAGTTTTTGCTCGGCTACCGAAAAGGAAGTTAGATCCCCGAATTCCTGACAATAATAATTGCAAAACACTGTATAAGCACTCGCTATAACATGTCGGGCGTTTATCTTTAGATGCACGGAGAGGAGTTTGAGATATCTGACACTTTGCCTTGACTTAGACTTAGTTCAAGTCAGTGGTTTAAGAATTCTCCCATGATTATGAGTGGAATGGACGCAATACAGGGAAGGCTCGAGTACTGGGGGGGGGGGGACGTGCCTCGAGTTATCCTCGAATTCATGTCTGAGTGAGTAGCCAGATCGCTCTCAGCCCGACTACGCGATCCATGGTACGCTACCTATTCCCAGGATTTGTTTCCGTTCGGAGATCAACTGTACAAAGACACTCTAACACGAGTTTAAAGGCTTCCAGTCACTGAATAACTACCGACAGACTGTAGACATTATGAGGCGAAAAAAAGTAAAAAATCATAAAATTGTCATTCAGTACCGCAAATGACATATAAGTTGGCAGAATCAACAAATTACTAAGAGTCAGCAATTCTCTCTGATCATGAGATGTTATTTCGTAACAATACTAGGCGTATCTTAAGGTAAAGTGCGACGAATTCGGACGCGCACGCGGTTCAGAACGTTTCTGCGCAGATTTAACTCCAGCCTGCCGCAAATGGGTTATTTTGAAGCGCATGTATTTAACATCACCTGTCATTGTTGAAATTGCGCTTTTACCTAATTTTTTGACCCATTCTCGTAGAAATACATGTGACCTATAACCTTGTCATATTTTGACCCCTAGGAAGCTGGTTTTTATTCAATATGAGCGAAAAATTAACATTTCTCTCCCATTTACATGGCGCATATTACCCATTCACCTGGAGATATTGTAAAAAGTAGCGTGGTGACACCCTTTTATTAAAAGTGTAAACTAAATGGTATTATGTCAGGATTTTATTCGCCAAGTTTGGTCAAAATGACACCATTCAAAGCGACAGGAAGAAAGTTCGAAAATTATGCAGTTATTTAATTTCGATATCGTCATTTTGTAATCGATACTTATGTTAAAATTTCTTTACAAACATGATGGAAATTATACATTTGATAGATATGGATCTTAAGTCTTGGTATTTATTAAAATCAACTCATTTGCTAAGCGTTTTATAATTGCTTTCTTTAGTTTAAGTGAATTATATCATTTTTATTTATTTCTAACGACGCCATTTTAACACCCGTTTCCATGGAAACGAGCGTGGTGACCCCCATTTTTTATTTCAGTTTTGCACTTGCAAAACTTCCAAGAATATTTGTGCAAAGTTTCAAGAAAATGACACCACAACCCAATTTTGACGTAATTCGTAGTACTTCACCTTAAAGAGCAAATGTAGATTACGTTGTACAGTAAACATTGATCGTAATAAATGAGAACAGAAATTCCTTCACTTGAGGGGAGACGATATTACATAGTTGGAGTCGTGACTCTTTACCAAAGGGTCGTAGGTCGCAGTGCGCCGGAGCGCCCGCACGCGACGGAATCTTTCAGTCTATGACTCGGCTAAATTTGGTTCAAATTGGTGAATTGTTAAAAAATAAAATCATTTTTAATAGTTTCTCTTGTTTCTCTCCTATTTCATACAAATCTGTTGGAATTTGGTAGCCCGGGCCAGGTTTTCCAAGCGCTTGAAGGCGTTACCTTTGAGTCTGCGCAGTAGTGAGTTAGTTTCTGCCGGATGCATCCTGACTCAGCCAGAGTTCCCGTTTTGTAAACAAGTTTAAATTTTGTATTATTTTTGTAAGTGAGTTTTATAAATAAAGCCATCAACCTGAACTGCACCGGCGTATTTATTTACAAGTCTTATAGTCCCATGGTACCTCATCTTCACTTGCTGAGGTCTCTTGTCCGTGCATCTGCATACTCCCCCAATCAGAGTAGTGGGAAGTAAGCGGACGATGGTGGTACCTCCATATGACTACTATTCGCAACTAACAGGTTGGAGTAATTCTCCAGTTAAAGCAAACACGCTAAGGTTGACACTCCCAATTAAAATATCATTAGGTCTATGATAAACGTGAGATTTGTGAGATTTACTGTACGGTCTTTCTCGTCTCTGTTTGAGCGATGTGTTTGATCATGATAAATTTTATGGCTCTTTCAGCGCCATTGTTGGAGTACTGCTATTTCTGATGGTCGCGGGGACTGTGTACCAGCTTGTCATACACTTCGCCAACCGAAGACGGGGAGAACACGTGATGCCAGTGACGTTGCAGGATGACGTCAGAGAGGACGACGAAATCAGAACGTTGATCAAATCAGATCCAAAGAAGTTCGTTTATCGGCCAGGTATGTCGGAACTTCATCAATTCAGAAATGACAAACCACATATTCCTCAGTGGCTAACGTAAAGGAAGTGCGGTACCTTGCGTCTGTCACCGAAAACACGACACGACACCCCCAACCTTTAGGATTTCACTCCCCTCTAAATTTTTATCGTACTTTAAAAATTAAACCGAAAGTAAATGCTGTTTTGTTTTTCCAAGCCTATTTGAAATATATTGAGTTAGCCTTTAGCAATTTTAAATGTTTAAACACTTTTTATAAGTATATTCGAGTTACTCTCATGTTTCACCGGGATGTCGGACATACCACCTGCAGACTTGATATGAAAACTCCGAATAATCAGATCACGAGATTTTGACCAGTTCACGACATATATGCACAAACGGTAGCTAGTGTATAGATGTTGTGAACTGGTCAAAACCGAGTGGAACACCCTTTACGGAGGTGATTTATTGCAATTAGACCGTAACATTGTGTTGAAATTCTGGCTTGAAACATTAAAAGGGAAATTTCTCCTATAAGGGCTTGCGTGTGTTACAACCATGCTATATGACTAATATAGAACTGTTATTTTTACGTCTCGGCCAATCAGATCACTTTATTTGCTCCATCAATACACTGGTATGATATAAAAATGAATATTGCCCGCCTTTCTTCGAGAAATGGAGGTCAGTTTTCAAATATTTTATCTTTCGGCATTGGCACACATTACATTTATACAAATGCCGAAATTATAATGGCGATTCAGTGAATCAGTGTCAATCGCGCATATGATGGTGAAATGCAGGGCTTGTTTCACAATGTCACAATTTTCGTTTGGAAAAGGTATTGTTGGTCAGTGCCTTCTGGCGTTTTCTGTCCTGGAGAATGGTCGTAAGATACTGGACACAAGACACGCTGCGGGCACGCTGGCTGCTATACACGGTATACGAGTACTCAGTATGTGGTGGGTTATACTGGGACACAGCTACGCGTTTCCCCTCGGAGTTTTAGGTAAGATGCTTTTTTAAACCGTGTTTAGAATCTTTATCACAATCAGCCGTTTTATTTCAGCGGGATTCAAATGCTACATTAACTAATGTCTTTCCACTCCAGTTTATCTAAGGGTGTCGAGCCATTGAATTTTTATCTAAACTTTTTATTTTTTTGTCATTGAAGATGAATTAATGCTGTGAAAAACGAGTGAAAAAATATACAAGTCACTAAACTAGTTTTCTAGTTATGAGTTGTCAAATCATAAGCACACATCTCCGGATTTTTAAAAGTCACTAATTTAAAATTAGGTTTCATGTGCTCCATATACTTCATTTGAACAAAATATGATGTAATCCTTTCATTCATCGTTGTATTTCTTTCAAGTTACGAAAACCTGAATCCTGATCTCCATCACGTAATTTATGGTCAAACCATTCTCTGCCTTTTGTGTCAAAGGGACAACAATAAAATAATAAGCTTACTAAACTCTCATATATTATCAAAATGTTCATATTTCTAGACCAACCTTTTTATTTTCACAAATATAAAGACTATTTGTTGAGTAATATCGGTGTCACCAGAGTATCATCTGCATAATATTAATCAGTATACATCACTTCGCATCCCCCGGCGCCCAGTGGACAGTTCATTTCAGCAGTTTTGAAATATTACTGATTTGTCATACTTCTAAAAGAGTTATTTTACTTTACATTATATTCATCTGATGACTTGCAAATAGCATTCTACAGTCCGTTAAAACAGAAAAAAAAATAAAATCAAGACCATCAGAGCATTAGTACGCATCACCCATGATGCACTGCAAGATGCGATATGTTCCTTACAGAAAAAAGTGATTAGTAGAAAAGGCTCAATCTTAAGTGAAAACGAACCCAACGTATGATTTTCATTTTGTCATATATTTACAATTGTGTCATATGTGTGCATGCGTACTTTTAACTATCTCTTTTGATGGTATTACTGTTCTGATGTACTATGATTCAAGAGGCTCGATAACCGTGAATCAACACAGAACATTTCTGTGGACGTCCATATTGATAAACAAATACCACACTTGCCTTAAAGGTGATAAATGCCGGTATCTTACAGCTAAGATGACGGTGCGGGCGCGTTTGTATTGAAAGTTGCTTCGCAATTTTGAGTGTTCAATTGCAGATTTTACCACCAATTAATTGCGTGGACATATTTTTTTTGTACTCTGAAAACCTCACAGTTGTGCAACCTTGCACGTCATTTACGTTTTCGACGTCTGTTCTGTAGAGCGCCGAACAGGGAATGTAATTATTTTAAAATTCACTGAAATGTCGATAACATCACACACAGAGAGGGTGAATTTACGTTCATCAAATTCTGTGATAAGACCAAATTCTAGTGATGAACCCTGGCTTTAATTTATCGTTATCAACAAGACGATCGTGACTTGAGATAAAAGTCTCCGTCAGCAAATCTAAGCAACTTACGGGATTCCATTTCAAGGCGCAAGTGAGCTCAACAGATTTAATGTGCATCATCAAGATTAGTCTGCTTAAGATTAAAATACCTTGAAGCAATGTGAGGAATTCAACCAATTTTCCTGCATTTTTTTCAGACAATTTTAATGCTCTTGCTACGAGCGTTCTGAAGAGATTCACCTTCCAGGCCATCAGCAATGCCACGTTTTCTGTCGACACTTTTTTCTTCCTAAGGTAAGTCAATATGACCCGTGGGACATGGAACTTTGTCAAGATATTATACCAGTTCGGGTCCTTACTAAATATATTAAATATCTTCACGTGAAGAATGTTTACATGAAGAAATTTATTTCAAAACGAGGCTAAACTTTAACCTCGGCTCATTATTGGTGGCTGCATACTTAAATGCACAAAATTCGATTCCTGTACAGTTGAGAGCATGAATAATCCGATGTGTATGGGTATAAAGAAACGATAATACTTATTGTTGAAACCAACAAACAATTTAGTTTTAGTGGGGCGGCCGTTTTACATCGGCTTCGACTCATTGGCTTTGACTTGTCGCTTAGAAAAAGCCGAGGTTAAGGTCATACATAGCAAAAATTCTAATTTACCATATTTGGTAAGTTGCCGAACTGTACAGGGGTGATCCTGCAAATAGCCTCTCTCAGTCCTTTCACCGACAAGTGCACATTCGTATGTACCTAGATTATTCAAGTTGTTAGAATATACAATTAAGAATGCTTATTTTTTCCGTTTTTCGTTCTCAGTGGTTTATTAGTCACATATTTAACGTTGCGGGAGCTAAAAGAAGGCAGAGGTGTGAATTGGTTTATATTTTATGCCCATAGGTTTTGGAGGTGAGTCTTTCTCTAGTTGTCAAAATTAGAGTGAAAGGGATGAGATGGGTTTTCTTTTCAAATAAAAATGCGGGTTTATGGATGATTTGAAACCAATGTACTCAGAGAGAGAGAGAGAGAGAGAGAGAGAGAGAGAGAGAGAGAGAGAGAGAGAGAGAGGGAGAGGGAGTTCTTGAAGGAGTACAACTGTACGTTGTGTGTCACCTTTATCCCAGAACAAATAACTTCACGGAACTTTGAAAGTTTAACAAAGGAGTTAAGGAGTTAAGTTGTAATACAATTTTCTCCTCCGCAGATTGACGCCAATGTACATGTTTGTTATATTTGTGTCTACGTATTTGGTGCCATACTTCGGTAATGGCCCATACAAAACATTGATACACGTGAACGAGGATCCATGCGTGAAATATTGGTGGACAAACCTCCTGTATATAAATAACCTGGTTCCCTGGCCTGCCACAACGCAGGTAAGTACATTGCTGCTTCTGTGTATAGTGACCAAGTTTAGAGTGCAGTGTTTTCTCTGCATGTTCACTGAAGGGGGCAATTTCTGCCCCATTCATCAAACTTTTTGGGCAGACTTGACATTTTAGGGGGGCAGAAACAATAGCAAATTCACAGGTCATCACACTTTGCGCTTAGGTCACCGTCATATTGGCGTATATTGCTTGCTTTGTTTTGAGCGCAATTTTCCCGCTGTCAGTAACTTTTAAAGGGTAGAAAATAGCTCGAAATGCGCAATGTGCGCAATCGCGCAGTCAAGAGAAAACCCTGCATAAAGAGTGTATGTAGTTTTGACCACGTTTACCATTTAAGGTGCGTTTAATCCTTATCTCTGCCATGTTGCAAAGCGTTCGCTTTTTTGATTACCCTGAAGAGTGCTGTGTTCGTCTGACAGCTACTACTCTTCTTTTGATTTTTCAGTGTTACGGGGTTGCTTGGTATCTCGCTAACGACATGCAGTTTCACATCATCAGCCCGATTATAATATTGCTGCTGTACAAGTGAGTCCATGCATTGCAGTAGTTTATTAGCTTTGTCAACCGCGAAATCCTCCTCCACAAATTCTCAAATCTATGAAGGCCTATGTTGTGTTTCTGTAATATGCAAACATCAGCAAAGATGCTTCACATCTGAGAGATTGAAATCAATGACAAGTATCATGTTTGATACGCGGGCGTGATCGGATGGTGGGCGTGTTTGGAAACTCTAATTCGTAAGCTTAATCACCCTATGAGTGGCTGAAGTCGAACACACTGTGTGACGCAATTCCCCTCGGATTATATATATTCAAAAGGAAACGACGATAAAGAATTGTCTTTTTCCACCCCGCTGTTAGTGACACGGGGCTCGTCAGATGGGTTTATTCTCAATCGGCGTCCATCGTACATCCCATTGATATCCGTTAGTGCAAATAATGACTGTTGAGATAATCTTCATCCGATTGTTGTATTCGAATTGGCTCAGTAGAGTTACGTCACTTTTCTTGGAATATGTACCTACGCCCCTTTTGGCTGTCATTTCAACAAACGATTTCATGGAGCGTTTACGTGTCCATGTTTATCCTATTTTGGTGAATTCGTTAAATTCCAAGTGATGAAGTATTATCCAGTGTGCGGAGGAAATTGTGAGGAATAATTTCAGTCTGTAATTTCATAATGTTTTTGGCCTTACTAACATAGCTGTCAATTCTTTGGCATTCACTAACCTTGCAGGTTACCACCCATTGGATATGGTGTCCTCTCATTTCTCCTGTGTGGTTGCCTAGCTACCAGAGCGGGTTTAGGCGTGCATTACGATCTAACGTCAATGTCGTACAATCCGTAAGTACCTCATTGCGCAAAATCAAAACGAGGCTGTCCGAGATCCTTGTCCTCACATTTGTGGGTCAGGCAGAAGAGAATGTAGGTTTCCATGTTCTTGTCCATCGCGCTTTTAATATTGAATTCGTAACGAATGATAATTCAGCACAACAGCTTTAATACAAACACAGTATACATTGGAACAGAGAGAACCCGTCACATTCAAATCATCAAATACACAAGAATGCGTTTCATAACCTTTGTAGAATGTAGCAAGTGTAAGATTTCCTTCAGTACAATATATCTTTTTTGAAAGTGCGGGGAGGATATGTTCTGACTTATCCTGCATGTTGGTTTAACAATTGCATGAATACCAAACGATATCTTGCTATTTCTTTTCTTTTTAAAGTCCATACACCAATTTTGTGTCGTCTGTGTATTACTACACCAAACCATGGACTAGAATCGCAACATATATTATCGGAATGTTTGTCGGCTGCTTATTGGTCAAGACCAACTGCCAAGTAAAGATGAACAAGGTAAGGTAACCCTTTCCAATATAAACGCTTATTGCCCTGTGGGTGGTGGGCGCTTGATACTTGAATAATGATTCCAAAGTTCGGTATGTTGACAGAGTTGATTCAGCGAGTAGTATATGCAAATTGACTCGAAGCAACCAGCTGTAACATATAAGGACGAAAATTAGAGAATTTGTGCCAGCTTTCTTTACATTTTATACCGAACAGGTCATTAATTTGTTATGTTGGTTGGCGGCATGGTCTATCGCCCTGGCTGTACTGTATGGACTATATGGAACCCTACACGGAGTGGTATTATCACGCCCGGTTGATATATTTTATATGACCGTCTGTCGAGTCGCCTGGGGCGTCGCCATTGGCTGGCTGACGTTTGCATGCCTGACCGGAAACGGGGGTAGGTGTTTTAGCTAATGTCATTAAATCAAGTGAGTCTAGAGAAATCTGTTTTTTTTTATCCTTTTAAAGACAATTAGCACTACAATATACTTACACCGCTCATAAAGAATGATGCATATACTAGTTTGGTGAATCTTTCATATTGCACATTTGACGTTTGGCCGATGAAATGTTATGGCATTTTGCGCTATTATTCATATTTTCAATGGCGTTTACGATTGATTTATTTTTTATTTATTTTTGTTCCTTAGCATATTTTTTGCCGCCGATGAAATTTGATCGTATCAAAAGTTATGCCATGTAAATTAATACTTTCACATATTATTCTCTCTCAAGGTCCAATAAACTCCATACTTGCCTGGAAGGCGTGGATACCGATCAGTCGTCTGACGTACGCAGCGTATTTGGTTCATCCAATGGTTTTATTTATCTATCTGCAATACAGAGACAGACTCATACACGCCACCGATTTAGAGGAGGTAAGAAGTGTACTAACTATCATATCTTATCATGTCCATCTCTTACTGTGGGATAATGAATGTGAAATTAATGTCGACATGTTGATATAGCAACCTATGCGAGGAAACAACATACTACAATATGCGTTTTCAGGTGATAAACACCTCGGTCGATTGAAAAATCTCTGCCGACTTTTGCAGGCTAAAAAATCAAATTGTCTGTGGCGTACCATTCCTTAAAATTCAAAACCTAGTCAGCCACTTTCTGATTCTCTTTTAAAAAGTATGCGACGATGATTATAGCGGTTGCGAAGATAATTTTTTTTTTCATGAAAAGAATTTTTCACAGGGCTTCTAAGGTTCAGGTTTGAAGACAGTCCCTGTGGCGTATAAACTTTCATATATGGGAGGGAGAGAGAGAGAGAGAGAGAGAGAGAGAGAGAGAGAGAGAGAGAGAGAAATACAATTTATTAGTTAAAAAGCAATCCAGTTTCAAAAATTTTGATAACCAGCTCCACTGTGTAACGTGCTTCGGTTATTGCAAGGTACTGTCAGTGAGAAAAAACATGACCATATGTAGTACAGGCAGACAAGAAGGACGATATTCCTAGAGCGATTTTCCAATCGTGTTGAGTGTGGCGGCACCTGTATACCTTATTTTACCTTGTTTGTTTCCCTGTCTTCCTCGGAGCAGATATACATCTTCATATCTAGTCTGGTTATCACCTACTGTGCATCCTTCGTCGTGTCCTTGATGACTGAAGCTCCAATGATGAAACTGGAGAGGATATTGCTGAAAAAAGACAACAGATAAAGAAGACCCCATCTTCTCGTATTTACATCACACTAGTTGCTGCAAGTAGAGTTTCAAAACAAAAACGAGAACACGTTCTGCCTTAGCAGCGTTTTCACGATTATTTTGATAAAAATAATGTAGAGGATGTGTAATATGTGTAGACCACATGTACTATCTCTACTTAATGTATACTTACTCTACATATTTGATTAAAAATTTTAGATGAACAGTTGTTGGTATATATACATGACTGAGGTGATTACAGATTAAAAGAAAAT